>ML685766.1:37759219-37791326 GCA_007922175.1 Pelusios castaneus
TGTCTTCCTCTTCCCTGCCTTCCTTTCTCTTCTTTCTTCCTTTCCTTCCTTTCTCTTCAATACTTTTCGGGAGCTACCGCAATTTACGTCGAGAGGAAAAAAAGATTTTTTTTCTAGATTTTCCTCCTTAAAAATTGGGTGCGTCTTATATGCCGGTGCGTCTTATATGGCGAAAAATACGGTAGTTATATTTTAGGTTTGCAAATTCTGTATCCCAAAATTGCTTTCTCAAGTGCACAAAACAACAAAAACCACACCATCAAGACTAAAACAGGAAACACCCACTGCACACAATCACAAAAATGAACTACCACAACAAAAAAGTTAGTACTGCAAGAGTCCTTTTAGAGCAAGAGACACTTAACTCACAGTTGATCCAGTAGTAGCCTTGAATTAAGATGGCATTTTGTTAATGAAGGGTAATCCAGGATGCTCTTTTTCTCAAAGTCTGTTTTAACAACTTAAACATCAAAAATTTAACTTAATTTTTACTTCTTTTATTTTTCTTTAAAATCCCGTTATGTTAAACTATCAAAGTTATTCTAATTTTAAAAACTACAAATCTTAAAGAAATGAAAAAAATGGAAACAAAACATAGCATCTTTAAAAGGTTTAAAAATTAATAAGTAAACAAACTGGTTAAATGGTCTTATTTTTTAAAACACCATTAACAGTTTGCTTTGCATGCTTAACAAAAACAAGATCAACATGTTGAAGGATTTTAAAACAATCTTTTGTTTCTCAAACCAACTGTAACTGCTCTAGCATTGTCTTAAAAATAAAGTTCGTGTTGACTAGATTTTAAATGATACAGTATTACACAGTAAATCTGAAGCATAACCATATTAATTCATTCAAAGCCAGGAGCCCTAAAATCAGTAGAAATATGGAGTGATATTGCATAAAGCTCACGCTCACAGGCCGGTATGCCAAAGTTCACAACAGGACTTGGCGTCTGTCTACACTGCTCTGCAGTTTGCACTGTGGGGTGTGAATAGCTGTGTGCATCACAGTTATGTTGTAATACCTCTGTGTGGATGCTGTGGTTGTGAACTAAAAGGTTCCTTGTTCGCTTTAACATAGTCCTCTGGTCAGGACTACATTAATAGAAACTAGAAACCTTTTAGACAAGTTCTAGAGGGGTAGCCATGTTAGTCTAGTTGAGCAAAATAAACAAGGAGTCCTTTGGCACTTTTAAAAACTAACAAATTTATTTATCACATGAGCTTTTGTGGGAGAAATCCCACTTCAAGCATCTGATGAAGTGGGATTTTTCCCACGAAAGCTCATGCAATAAATAAATTTGTTAGTCTTTAAAGTGCCACAAGACTCCTTGTTTTTTTAGGAACCGTTTAGTTTATGCCCACAATACACACATGGGGGAGCACTTGGAGCGCACTGCTTTTCACATGAATTGCAGGACAGTGAAGACATAACTTCAGGTACTCAACTCCATACTTTAAGCACCCAAATCTAAAACTTAAGTGTCCCTGAGATCTCAAACCTCCTTGTTGAGCTGCTAGCTAAACCTGTAGAAATTTAAATTTTTGTCACTAGGCATGCACACAATACCTCATTTTAAGTGT
Source organism: Pelusios castaneus (assembly GCA_007922175.1). Lineage (NCBI taxonomy): Eukaryota > Metazoa > Chordata > Testudines > Pelomedusidae > Pelusios > Pelusios castaneus. Next base: position 37,760,806 of record ML685766.1, read on the forward strand.
CCAGATACCAATATTGGGCCTAAGCCCCAACAATCTCTGCTGTTGAAGATGTTTCACTTTGGATAAATAATTAAAGAATCATCAGTGCAGGAGGACAAGATCCTAGATCTCCTACCTCCCAAATCAGTGTGCTAACCAGTAGGCTATAGATTCATTCTCATTTGTATTCCATTTCTGACCTAATGATTACTTAAACCAAAGTGGAACAGCTTGTGAGAGACAGCCATAATATCCCAAGGAGCCCTCCTGAAAGGTCAGAGACTTCTTCTGTTCAAATTGTTTCTCCCCATCAGGCAGAGGGAGTAAATTAAATCTCTCTCCAACATCTTAGGCTATGTCTACACTTACTAAAGTTAGTTCGAATTAGTTAATTCGAACTAACTAACTCAAGCTAATTTTAGTTAGTTTGAATTCACTTAATTCGAACTAGCAAAATTTAGTTCGAACTAAGCAAGTGCCATTCGTGGCACTTGCTTAGTTCAAATTAGCGAATTGCATTGAGTTCAATGGGCCGGTTACTTCGATGTTAGTTAGATGGCCACTAACTAGTTCGAATTAACCCTTAGTTCGAATAGCCTATTCAAATTCAAATGTATTAGTTCGAATTAAGGAAGCTCTTAATTAAGCTTCCTTTATTCGAACTAACTTGCCAGTGTAGACATAGGCTATGTACACACGATCAGATTAAAGCGCAACAAGGCAATCGCGCTACAAAACTCACGTGACCTTTATTGCGGGACAACGCGTACACACGTTGCTCCCTGCAACGCAACAAAATTACACGCATTATCGCGGTTGAGCGCAATGACTTCTGGGCACCTATCCCATCGTTCCATTTTCCCCTAAGTTGGCGCTATGAATCATGGGATGAAGGAAAGGAACGCAAAGCGCCATGGGTAAAGTGTCAGTTTCCCATGGTGCTTTGTGTTCCCCTAGCGTCTTCCTCGTTGCCAATAGCAACTCGCGCCTATTTTCAACATTGCAGTGACGCAACGCACCACTTGCAATCAATCGCAACAGCGACAGCATGGATCCTGCTATGATCTCCATTGTCGCCTTCAACATTCTGAATACATCTCGGCTTGTTGCTCAGTACGCAATGAGCTCCGAGTCAGATGAGGACACCGAGGAGCAGGGGCTGATCGATGCCATGCAGAGCAACAGCACCGCGTTGCTCAGCTCCTTCACCGATCATCTGCACACGGTGCAACGCCGTTTCTGGTCGCGAGAGACGAGCACCGAGTGGTGGGATCGCATTGTTATGCAGCTGTGGGATGACGAGCAGTGGGTACAGAACTTTCGAATGCGGAAAGCAACCTTTCTGGAACTGTGCTCAGAGTTGGCCCCTGCCCTGCGACGGAAAGACACCAACATGAGGTCAGCCCTAACTGTGGAGAAGCGTATGGATTGCTGTATGGAAGATGGCGACTCCCGACTGCTATCGGTCCGTTGCAAACCAGTTTGGAGTCGGGAGGACCACCGTCGGATTAGCCCTCTCACAAGTGTGCCAAGCCATCAATCGCATCCTGCTACGGAGGACAGTGACATTGGGCAATGTTCGAGAGATTGTGGACGGCTTTGCTGCCATGGGATTCCCTAACTGCGGGGGAGCCATAGACGGCACACACATCCCTATTTTGGCTCCAGACCATCTCGCAACGGAGTACATAAACAGGAAGGGCTACTTCTCCATGGTGCTGCAAGCACTCGTGGATCACAAGGGTCGTTTCACGGACATCAATGCTGGGTGGTCGGGAAAGGTGCATGATGCCCGCATTTTCAGGAACACTGGTCTGTACCGGAAGCTGCAAGGGGGCACCTTTTTCCCTGATCAAAAAATAACAGTGGGGGAGGTGGAGATGCCCATAGTCATCCTCGGAGACCCAGCATACCCACTGATGCCATGGCTCATGAAACCCTACACTGGGAACCTTGATCGCAGCAAGGAGCGGTTCAATTACCGATTGAGCCGCTGCAGAATGACTGTGGAGTGTGCCTTCGGCCGTTTAAAAGGGCGCTGGCGCTGTTTGTATGGGAGGCTGGACTTGGCGGAGGACCAGATCCCTGCCGTGATTGCGTCATGTTGTGTCCTCCATAACATTTGTGAAAGTAGGGGAGAAAAGTTTTCCCCTACGTGGGCTACGGAGGCACAGCGCCTCGAGGAAGCATTCGAGCAGCCAGCCACTAGGAGTATTAGGGTGGCACAAGGAGAAGCTGCTCGCATAAGGGAGGCACTCAGGGAGCATTTCAATGATGCCCTTCCCTAGTTAAGTTCCATGACGCATGAGGTGCACCTTAGGATCATTTCAGTAATGTGTATAAATAAATGCATTCTTCAAAGTATTTGTTACTGTTTTTATTGAAACCTGAAAGATGGGGGTGGGGTTACAGGTTGGTGTAGCTCCGGGTCTCGTAAAAGTAGCTTGGGGGGGGCTGGATGTTGTCCTGTACCGGGGTGGAGGGTGGCCTTCAAAGAAATGCTTTGAGGGACTGCGGTGTGTGGGAGGCATACACGGCTGAACTGTCTGGAGTGGAGCCCGGACATTTATCGCCTGGGACTGCAAAGCTATCATGTTCTTTAGCAGTTCTGTTTGCTCCTTCATGACGCTTATCAGTTCGTCCCTGTGTTTCTGCCTCCTCTGCTGGGATTCCTCTCTCCAGGCTCTATTCTCCCTTGCGGATTCTTGTGTTGCTTTCAGCAGGTCGTTAAACATATCCTCCCTGTTTCTTCGAGAACGCCGCCTAATGTTTCTCATTCGGTCAGCTGGGGTAGACACCGGCCTTGTGAAGCTCAATTCTAATACAAAAATAACAATATAGACATTGTTAACACATAGCATAGATAGCCAATGTAACCTTCCAGTAGCACATTCCACTGGAAGGTACAGGGCGGTCAACACACTACGCTGCGCTGAAGCAGACAAGGTACATTCTAATAGACGGCTTACCGGGGGCTAAGAATCGGAAGAGGGCACACAGATGGAACCCAATATCCCTCTCCTCAGAGTGCCCCTTCCATCTAGAATACATCTCCTACATGCCGCCGGTAGCAGGCCGGGACCGTATGCTGCTGCACTGTGTGCTGCCATGGTTCCCAGGGCTGTGCTTTGCAGCTGGAGAGGCAGAGTGTCCGTCTTTGGGAGCGCAGACACAAACGCTCTCCCATCTAACCTGAGTATTAGGCTCTGGAGGTACATCGAGGAAACCTTTTCTGACCTAAATGCAGATGATTATTTTACAATCACTGCTTGTATTGATGCCCTCCTAATGAATGCAGAGTAAATAGCGTGCACAGCGGGGACCCGCAAGCACCGCCACCCCAGACAATGATATTTTAGCAGGAGCAGAGCTGAATGAAGGAGAAACTTACCTGAACCCCCCTCTGCCGCCTCAGAGAACAAGCTGCAGTTCAAGCCTTGGGTGGACGTCTCAGCGGGGCTGCTGAAGAGCTCCTGGCTACACGCGGTTGCGCTTTCCTCCGTGTCATCCTCCATCTCCTCCTCCTCAACAACGTCCTCATCCTGCTCGGCTCTGGCAATCACCGGACGAGGAGGGGCTGAAGTGTCCACGGGACTTTTGGCAGTGGTTGTGGGGTCCCCGCTGAGGATGGCTTCTATTTCCTTATAGTACCTGCATGTTGCAGGCGCTGATCCAGAACGGCGGTTTCCCTCCTTCGCTCGGTGATAGGTAATTCTGAGCTCCTTCACCTTTGATCTACACTGCACTGTGTCTCTATCATGCCCTCTCTCTGACATGGCCCGAGAAATTATGCCAAATGTGTCATAATTCCTCCTGCTGCCGCGTAGCTGCGCCTGCACGGCGGACTCTCCCCAGATGCTGATCAGGTCCAGCACCTCTGCCGTGCTCCAAAGGGGTGCGCGTCTTCCACGGCGGGCCGCCATTGCTACTGATGATCGGAGCACAAACACACTCCACGAGGAAGAGAGCAGGAAGTGAAACAGACTTGAAATTTGAAAATCCCGGGAATAAGTTCGGGGCAGGGCGGGGACAGTTTCATCACGGCCACAGAGCGGGTGGGGGGGGAGACCAGAGAGGACGACTTGGGAATGCTGGGACAGTTCCGGACTCCAGTCAATGCGCGGTAAGCGTACACACGAGCTCAAACGCGCAATATATGATCCGCAACAGCTGTTACCACTCTCGTCGGAGTGGTTGTTGGATTGCGCGACAACAAGGCACTTAACGCGCAAGAGCCCTGTTGCACGTGTGTACGCCGTTGTTGCTATCGCGCGGTAATGAGCTTTAATGCGCGATAATCTGATCGTGTGTACAAGGCCATAGCCTTAGAGTGCTCTAACCCAGTGGTTCAATCTTTTCAGTAACACAGCACACTTCAATAAGACGCTCAATGAGTCAAACAATTCCACAGCACACCCACTTTTTTCAGCTGAACTGATCGCTCATAGATATCACATTTACTTACATTTACTATGGTTATGGTCTTACTAGAGAGGTTTGCAACACAGTGCATACAACAAGCTAAAGAAGGATCAAATGCATTAATGTTTCAAATCCACCAGGGAAAAATACACATCATTTCAATTTTGCCCTTTGGCCACCTGTGTTTAGAATGTTCATGTTTGAGAATCAAAAGACCAATACCTTGCTTTTAATTTGATGATATTCATGAGTTTTATAAGTTGTAATTTTGGTTGGATAGAATATTGTTTTAAAATGAAACAATATTTGTTTTACATCGATTTTCATTACCTTTGTATAAAATTTCACAGCACACCATGGCACACTGGTTGAAAACTACTGCTCTAACCTTTGGACTAAATGTTATAAGGAAGCTGGTGGCACTTCTACCTACTCCTTCGTTTCGTGCAAAAAACAAACTCGGGCACCTATGGCACACTATAAATTCATTAGTCTTGAAAAGTACCACAGGACTTCTTGTTTGTTTGGCTGACCTAGACTAACACGGCTACCCCTTTGGAATTGTACCTCAAAGTAGCACCCTGGAATCCCCATATAATTAATCACTGTCATATATTTATGGTATGTTTTATACAAAGTATGCCTTGTGAAGTAATGTTTTAAGTCTTGATCTGTTGAACATTAATATCCTGTTGGATTATATGTGCTACGTTATGTTATGTTAAGTTATGAAGCACTGCTGTATGCGTCACTGAAATATGTTGTGAGATTGGGAATACCCACAACCAGTCTTTCAGGTACAACAGTGGAGTAGCTCCAAAGGGGTAGCAGCGTTAGTCTAGTTCAGCAAAACAAACAAGGAGTCCTGTGGCACTTTTAAAGACTAACAAATTGATTAATGATCCAAAGGGGTAGCTGTGTTAGTCTATTGCAGAGAAACAAGGAGTCCTCTGGCACTTTTAAAGACTAACAGATTTATTTATAGCATGAGCTTTCATGGGAGAAAATCCCACTTCATCAGATGCTTTGAAGATGGGAAGCTTACAGAATGGGAGGAAATTAAATGCAGGGAAGCGTATGACATAGGATCAGGTCAGGCTGTAACAGCACATCAAAATAGATGTTGGGATTCAAACACTGGGGAACAACATATAGAGGAAGGTGAGGTCAAATCACCTGTGGTAATGAGAAAAAAATCCATAGTCCCTGTTTAACCCCAAGGCAACTGAGTCAAATTTGCATACAAATTGATTTATGTTTAACAGTGGAGTAGCCATGGATCACCAGACAGTGTTAATGGCCCATCAGCCCCAATCAAGGAAAGAATTTACTATCACAGATACTCCTCAACAGAGACTCCTCAGACAGACCTGGAGAAGAATGGTTGGAAAAGGGAGTCCAGTCTGTGTATTGAGGAACCATAACCTGTTTGTACAATGTCAGATTGGTTTGGACCAAAGTGGGAAAAGTTGGGGAACTCACAAGAACAAAGGAACTCTGGAAGGATTAAAAGGAATCTGTTTCTCAAGAGATGGGTTATTTGGGGGAACTAGGCAGAGACAGACACCCAGTGTAGTGTTGGAAGAAGTTAAGCCTGTCTAACTTACCAGCAACGTATGATAAAATTTTAGGTAAAATAAACATGTATGTAATCTGCTATTGTAAAATAATTTTTCACTAAATGCTTTGCTCCTACTGTTAAAATAAACAATATTTTGGTTTTAAGATGTCTGCCTGGTCATTGTATACCATAGATCACAGACTTCTGAAGGGAATACAGGTACTAGAACTAAATTAGACCTGTTTGGGTGAGAATGGAGGGCACTGTATATTTGGACATGACCTAATTATGGGAGAATTGTGAAAGTCCGCCTCAGAAGAGAATACATGAGGCCTGAACTGGGGGGGGGGTGGTGGTGGTGCACTCAGTGAGACCAGAAAGGAAACATGCAGCTAGCTCTAACTATGACAGTGGCTGCTCCTGTCACTAATCTAATTAATAAAACTAATAATTAATCTCCTATGCTTAGAATAAGAAATAACTGTATAGTATCTTTTGTCAAATGTTGACTTTTTAATGGCTTCTATGTTACATTCTCTCTCTTATCCTGGGTTTCCTGTTCAGGAGCATAGGATTTAGTTGTGTGGAAAACTTCTCTTTTGTAATGCAAAATAAGTTATGCATTGGCTGGCCTTCTGTCAGATTGTTCAGGCGCTCACATTTTGCTGCCTTTGCTTAGATAAGTCAGTTGCCATAACTCTTACTGAAAGGACAAGATTATGGAAGTAGTCTGACTGTTTCTTCTCCCTTCTGTGGCATGTGCAAAATGCTGAGTAGGCATGCAAAAGCAATTCCTGCTCAGCAACTCTTCATAAATTACTGAAACTAATTCCAAAGGGGTAGCCGTGTTAGTCTATAGTAGAAAGACAACAGAGTCCTGTGGCACTTTTAAAGACTAACAGATTTATTTATCGCATGAGCTTTTGTGGGAGAAAATCCCAAAGCGTCTGACAAAGTGGGATTTTCTCCCACGAAAGCTCATGCGATAAATAAATCTGTTAGTCTTTAAAAGTGCCACAGGGCTCTGTTGTCTTTCTACTGAAACTAAAACAAACAAGGAGTCTCATGGTACCATTCATACTGAAACTAACTAACCTATGAGGCAGCCTTCCATAGGTCAGTCCAGGTTTGGGGTAGCCCTTCATAGGTCAGTAAGATCTTGTCTTGCACCCTTAATGCTGGCCTGGGATTAGCAAAAATCGGAGGTTTAGTGTAGGTAAGGAGATGGTTTTCAGCACAGCACTGTTTTTCTCAGCAGGGCTAATAATGCTTTACTGAAAACGGAAATGCCACCCATCTAAACTACTATTTTCATTTTGGCTAATATTGGATCACAACGACTGGAAATTTTTCTAACAGTTCCTCACTGTATACAAATCTACTATATAGGTGTCTAGGTACAAATATGAGGCATGTCACTTGTGAGTTTCAATGTCACAAGTTAAATGAATCAATGTAAAGTGCAATGGAAAATTTCAGCTTTTCAACAGTTTTTATTTCTCTAATTGACTAAGAAGGAAAAATTCTGTTCTGAAATTTTGATACTTATGCTTTAACTGACACTTATGCTTTTTCTATACAATTATTTGAGAATTAACTGTCCCAGAGGACACTGAATAGCTAAAGAATTGCTGACAAAATAGCAACACCATTAAATTGTCTGGATTTTGGTGTTAAGGCTTTTCCGTTTTCCCACAGTAGCTCTCTAAAAAGCTTATTATTGATGCAGTGATTTTGCAGGAGCATTAATACATCTCCTGGCCATTACCTGCCACATACAGACATTGGTGATGCTGATTCCTGTCCATTTAAGTCTTTAGTTATGGCATGGTGACAAGTTCCAAAGGGGTAGCCGTGTTAGTCTAGGTCAGCAAGACAAACAAGGAGTCCTGTGGCATTTTTAAAGACTAACACATTTATTTAGCACATGAGTTTTCGTGGGAGAAAATCCCACTTCGTTTCCCATCTTCAAAGCGGCTCATGAAGGGGGATTTTTCTCCCACGAAATACGATAAATAAATGTGTTAGTCTTTAAAAGTGCCACAGGACTCCTTGTTTTACAGTGGTACGGGCACTGGCAGCCGCACAGCCCAGTACCGCTCCACCGCGCCAGGTGTGATCAGAGGCATTGCGGGCCGTAGCCGTCTGCAGTCTTTTCCCCTTTAACTCTGTGCACAGCTGCCTGCCGCTGCCCCCCGGCGACGCACATGGGACCGCTGCCTGGCGCAAAGCGTCCCATGCACCGCCTGGCACATAAGCCACCCTCCCGCTGCCTCCCCCTTCCCGAAAGGTCTGAGAAGTGATCGATCGCACCAGCAGTGCGTGGCACCACCACCACCCACTCGCCAGCTATCAGGCCGCGCGGCACTTGCATGCGTCACGGCGAAGGCAGGTTCCGGTTGGCCCAGCCCCTGCCTTGGGCAGTCGCCGCGCGCCGACCGATTGAAAGGCGATTGGACTGGAGGCCACGGAGCCCCGCCCCGCCTCACGAGGGCGGGGCATGAAGCGAGGCCGGAAGGCTCCCTCCTTCAACAGAATAGCTGGGGGAGATACTGTGATTGAGTAACTCCATCCGGGTCCCCGAGCGGGAAGCGGCGAAGCTGGCTGCGGGCCACGTGGGTTTCAGGAGCTTCCACCCCTTCAGATGAAAGGGGGGTTGTACAGGGTTCTCTCCAATAAAGGACGCGAGATCTCCGCTTTCCCCTGTCACGCACAGGCCGTAAACTGGCTCGAACCTTCTTTTCCCACTTCTAAAGACATCACCAGCTCGGCCGCTACCATGAGCTCCTCGCTGGGTCTTAGGGTCGTGCTGCTCACCCCCGCAGAGCTAAGAGATGGTACGTGCCAGCAGCGCGCGTCTGCGCAGTGAGTCCTGGGCGGCGCCGGCATCTATACGACTCGTCGGGCAGGCGCTGCCATTTTAAGTTGTTTGTTCTCGCGCTGCCTGCCTCGCTGCTGCGGTACCCGTCGTTCCCGCGTTCCGGCCGGGCCTGAGAGGCGCCTCCGCTCTCGCTGCCGGCGCCGCCGCCGCCTGAGAGGAAACGCCGGGGCCTCCTGGCCGGTGCGAGGTGTCTCCGCGCCGTCGCCTGGCCTTAGGGGAGCCGCTAGCGCAGGGACCCGCCGCCTCCTCCTCCTCCCTCAGCCGCCGTCGCTGCCTCCGCCGCCATTTCCGCTCTCCCGGCACCGGGGCGCTGAGCTAGACTATGGGGACCACGCTGGGGCTGAGCAGCGGCAGAGCGGGCGGCCCGGTCACCGTGTCCAGTGCAGCGGGGATGGGGGGGCTCGGCAGCTTCGTGGCTTTATCTTGACATGGCTCCTCCCCGTGCTGCTAGCAGCGCCGCCGCCTCCACTGCTCCTCCTGCGCCCGCCGGCTGCGGGTAGCGAGCGGGCCACGGTCTCGGTTTCTGCCTGAGTCTTTCCGTCTCCTGCCGGGGGATTTGGGGGTCCGTTTGTTTGTGTTTTTGTTCCGTTTGGGTTTTTTGTAGAGAGAGGGGAAGGAAAAAAATCGGTGGGTTTATCTTTAATTTTTTTGGGGGAGGTTTGAAACTCTTCAGAAATAAAAAAAAAAAAACCAACCCCAGTCCCTCCTAGGGGGAAAAATGGCTGAAGAGCGGCAAAAATAACCTAAAAGGGGGTTTTTGTTCCAAAAAAAAAATTCCATCAAATTTGGAGAAAAATTGGCAACCCCCTTACCCAATTGATTTTGGGGGGGTAAAAATAACCCACCGGCCTCTCCATGTCTGTAAAGTCGCTACCATGAAGTGAGGGGAATCTTGGGCCACTGAGTCGGAGCCTCGCTGCTCTGGGCACAGGCCGCCTGCCTCTGCCTCGTTGTGTAGGGAGAGGCTCGAGAGGAAGTGAAAAGCGTCGGCCATGTACAGCCCCAGCTAAATCGGGCTTCCTGTGGAGCGCAGCAGCAGCGGCCGAGAGAGGAGGATCCCCGGGGGATCAACAGCCCAGGGAGCTTGTGGGGTGTTAGGGAATGTAGAACTCCCACCCTCAGGAGTGGGGAGAGTCGGGAGATCCAGTCAGGTTTGAGTCTCTAGGTGAGAAAATATTGTCCCTTCTTCCCCACCACCCCTCATCTCTGGCCATCATGATCCCTCTTCTCTTTGGTGGCAGCAGCCTCAGGGCGACGATGTGCCTGATGATGAGCAGGATGAAGTTGGAAATGACTCCGCTGTTTTTCCTCTTTGCTCTTCTGCAAACCAGCACCATGTTTGTAGTTGATTATTTTGTTGTCGGCAGGGAAATCTTGTACCTCCCGGGATGTGCACTCCTCCTCCTTTGCACTCTCTTCTCTGCTCTCCATCAAGTGTAATATTTTTTTTTTTTTAGAAAAAGAAAAAGGGGGGAGGCAACAATAGCAATAGTGGAAATCTGAGAATAATAATCAGCAGAGTCATGAATCTGACTGGGGTAAAACGCAATTTGTAATTTCATTTTTTTATATATATATACTTTTTTTTGGTAAGCAAGGCAAAAATAACCCCCACATGGATTGGGCTTATGCCAGTTGCTTTTTATTGTACACATAAATCGTGGTAAGATTTGTTTTTTCTCTTCATTCTCACCCACTTATTCCTGTGATTAAACTCTTAACACAAGTATATTTTCTTCAAAATTTGTAGGGTTCCCCCCCTTGGTGCCATTGCAAAATAAACTTATTGTCCAGTCATGACTGGACAACTACATATTTTGTTTTCTGACCCCTCTAGTATGAGAGCCTCATAAAATATTACTTGAGGTGTGGGGTTTTTTTGAGGGGTTACATTCGCGTTTTATCTAGTCAGTCCTGTTAGTGGGAATAAAATGACTTGTTTCTGTTGTACTTGAGTCTTACGAAAAAGTGCCCATAGTTTAGTGACAGTTTCCAAAGGCTTTAGTACCACCTGTGTTACAAAATGGGGGACCCAAACTCCCGGAAGAAACAAGCTCTGAACAGACTTCGTGCTCAGCTTAGAAAGAAAAGAGAATCTTTAGCTGACCAGTTTGATTTCAAGATGTATATTGCCTTTGTATTCAAGGACAAGGTAACATCATTTTACAATCCTTCTGTGTTTTCTGTCACAATGGGACTTTTAACTCTGCTTACTGTTGGATCATTTTGCAAAAAAAAAATGGCTAAGATCAAAAATGAAATTTATTTATGCTGTCATTCACCACTTATACTGTCTTAACATTTTGCCTTTTATCAGGTATTGTCCAATCCGTTTCACTTTCTTTTCTTAAGTAACTTTGCCTTTTATTTCTTCTGTGTTTGCGTTTCTTGTAATAATATAGTGAATGCAAACTCATCATTGGGACACTTGCATCCAAAAACTACTTTTCCCAGTGTAGGAGAGAAAATAAAAAGTGCGTAACTTATCTGATTTGGACCTTGGACAACATGCTAATGTGTTTATCAAAAGTCAAAGTTGCAACAAAAATATTGGCTGCAATAGCTACTAAAATTACCTTTTATCAGGTTAAAGCAAAATTGTGGTTGTGACCTTTCCACTCTCCCCCCCCCCCCCAAACCCACCATCTTGAATTGATACAAAGGTGCATGGATATCCAAAATAGTCTCTGAAAACAAGCTTTATTTGTGTGGTTGCAGTGAACAGAAATTTTAGATGTGGTCATATTCTTTTGTCCTTGGGTAACTGATGAATATGTGCATTTGTATCTAGTGTGTGTTCTAGCTACTTGTTGGGCAGCTACTTTTTCACTAAACTGTAAAACTCTTTGGTTCACTTAAAATAACTGAGGCATTAAGTCCAAACTAGCTTAAGTTTAAAACTAGAATGAAAACGCTTAACTACTGCAGTGTGTATTTATGCCTGAGATGAGGGAACAGGTTATATTCAAGAGTTGAGTGGAGTGGACTTTGATCTTTTTTTTTTTTTTTTTTTTTTTTTTTTAAAAAGGCCTTGTTCAGGCTACAATGGTAAGTTGACCTATTTTAGGTTATCTTAAAGCCACTGCATTAATTACAATTTGTGTCTGAACTACCCTCATTAGTCAATTCCAAAGGGGTAGCCGTGTTAGTCTATTGTAGAAAGACAACAGAGTCCTGTCTACCCTCATTAGGTTGGTGTGTCCCCTCCTCAGAAGCACTTAAACCCAATTGAGAGGCTGTGTTGGGAGCTGAGAGCCTGGTCTCAGGTCTGCTGGCAGATCACTGCTGGGAGCCCAGCTTGTATTTTTGTTGTCAGAGGGGGGAGTTGCATGAATGGGAGGAATGTTTGTGTGTACACCTCCACTATTTTGGACAAAACACTGTAGTGTAGACAAGCCCTTAATCTATAACTGCTTTTACTGAAGTCCCCCTCCTGAACTCCCTAAGGTGGTGTTGACAAGCCTCTAACTCAGATTCTAACCTCCAGTTTTGTGAGAGTGACTATCATGCAAGGCAAACAGTATTGGGGTTTATCTGTTAGTGGATGTGCAGGTTTCCCATCTTTTTCCTGGAAGAACTCCATGGACAAGTGAAGGAGTCACAGGTCTCTGAGAACTGGCCCTAAGGAAGCGAAAATCGAATTAACTGGATTATTTTGTCAAACTGTTGCATCTTTCTTTGAGTGACTTTTCAGTGGCGCACAAACTAAAATTATTGTGAATCCTTATTTGTGAATGTGATAGTGTGGCCTACTAATCTCTATTTGCTAGGTCATATGGCAGTGAAGACTGCTAATTTGCTAAAGTGTTTTATCATGCTAAAATATCATGTTCTGTAATAAGGTTGCAGTGTGTGCCATTTGTTGAAGAGAAATATAAACATTTCAAAAGTGATAGCAATTAGCTTTTCCTGAATGTTAATCTGCTTGAACACTGGAGATACCGAGGTAACGTGCAAGATACTTTTTGAAAATGTCCTGCATGTGCATATTTGTTCAGGTGTTCTGAAAGTTTGCTAGCATTCAAGTAGATGCTGGAATGTTCTATCTTGCTGTCCATCCAGTACATGTACACCAAGACATAGGTGTTTGAAACCATAATGGGAGTAGGAAGGATTTAGAGTAGCCCGGCCTGGTGCAAGCAAAGAAAAAATGATAAATGCCCATTACTTAGTTTCAGTATGTGCCATATGTCTACTGAGGTCTTCAGAAGAAAAGTAGCCTCAGTGAATTATAGGAACCTCTATTAGGAACAGGCACATCACTCTTTTTGGTGATCTGATGTGCAGTGGTGAACTGCTTTTGCTCTAAGTGTTTCATGAAAGGGAGGTGCTGAGGCAGTTGTTCATCATTAACTGGTAGTGTGGATGTAATGTAAGAATCCTCTGTGAAAGTGAGCTGAAAATAAATGTACTCTTTACTTGTTGAGTCTGAAATTGCCAGAATTAGAATTGTCCCCAAATTCGATCTGCCTCAGTACTGATAGTGGAGCCCTTTCAGTAGGGGGAAGAGAAGCTCTACTTACATTTGATGGAAAATTCACAACATTACATCTGTAAAGTGCCTTTGATTAACTTGACTCATTGGCAGAAATCAGTGTCAAGAGCTATTGCCAAGACCACAGCTGTGAAAAAAGCTTATGCTCATATTTAACTTGCAGTATGTATATAAAAAGCTTTTGTGGGGATTGGAGTCCCGAGTCATGTCTAAGTAGAGCTCTTTGACCTATTCTCTATCTTGAAGAGTTTTGTGAATAATTTAACAGTGAGTTATGACTCTGAGACACAAATAATGCAGTGCTTAAGCAACACTAGCATAGAAAAACATGCAGGCTTTGAAAGATACTATAATCACATGCTCCTTGGAAAAAGGATAGGATTGTAATGAGAATACTGCTTTTTTTTTTTTTTTAGAAGAAGTCATCAGCGCTTTTTGAAGTGTCTGAAGTGATACCAGTCATGACCAATAATTATGAAGAAAATATCCTGAAAGGTGTGCGGGATTCCAGCTATTCTTTAGAAAGTTCCATAGAGCTTCTGCAGAAGGATGTGGTACAGCTTCATGCACCCCGCTACCAGTCTATGCGCAGGGTAAGGAAAAACTTTAGATTAACTAGCTTTTGGCCTGAATTTTGAATCACTGTGTGGGATGGATCATTAACAAATCCTGGGCTCATTCCTGCAGTCTTTTGTTTGAAATAGAACTTTGGGTACTTGAGGATGTGGAGTTGTGGGTTCAAGTTGGTTCCTGAATTGAAAAGATGGTCAGTGGAGTGGAAAACCTGCCCTATGAGTGGAGACTCAAGAAGATTGGCTTGTTCAGCCTAACCAAAAGAAGGTTGAGGGGGGTTATGATTTCTCTCTATAAATATATCAGAGGGATTAGTATCAGGGAGGGAGAGGAATTATTTGAGTACAGCACCAATGTGGGTAACTGGCTGTTGAGACTTGCCCACATGCTCAGGGTTTAACTGATCGCCATATTTGGGGTCGGGAAGGAATTTTCCCCCAGGGCTGATTGGCCTGGGCTCTGGGGTTTTTTAGCCTTTCCCTGTAGCACAGGGCATGGCTCACCTACCAGTGTATTCTCTGTATCTTAAAGTCCTTAAATCATGATTTAAGGAGGTAAATAATTCTGTCATAGGTTGGTGGCCTATTGCTGGAGTGGGTGGGTGAGGTCTTGAGGCCTGCATTTTGCAGGAGGTCAGACTAGATGGTCGTACTGGTCCCTTCTGACCTTAAAGTTTGAGTGGTACAGGCTTATTCTGGAATCTGATTTACATGTGTAATTATTTTAAATTTCCATTTGTACTTGGATGGGATTAAATAAATACTTCCTTTAGAAATGTGAGAGTAGGTCTTCCTGCCAGCCTTGTCTTCTTTTAGTGGGCAAATATTAATCTTCCCAAACCAATATTTTTGCAGGTTGGCTAAAATCTTTTCCATTTTAATGACTATCATCATGAATGCTCAGATGATCAGACAATTATAATAAGCCTCTTTGAAATTAGAATTTGCATAGCTGGAGACTGTTACGGAACACTTGCTTTACAATAGCATGTAAAAGCCACCTAGGTTTCTGCTTGTGCAGAGAATTTCTTCCAGCCCTTGTCCCAAATAATTTGCAGTCTCAGACTATAGATAAACAGGAAGATCATATAAACAAGTGGGATGGAAGAATGTGGAGACAAGCTAAGTGTGTGGTTCTTAAATTAATGTAAAAATGAATTAAATCTACTGATCTGCTGCGAAAGTGATTGCAAATGAACCACTGAACTACTTCTTGCAGGATGTGATTGGCTGTACCCAGGAGATGGACTTCATTCTTTGGCCTCGGAATGATATTGAGAAGATAGTCTGTCTCCTGTTTTCTCGGTGGAAGGGATCAGATGATGAGCCCTTTAGGCCTGTTCAGGTACCTTTATACGTTTTTTTAAAAAACCCCAACAGATGAACTTAAGGTTTTAATATTTCTCATGAAATGCAAGCTTGTTTATTAGGCTGCTGTAGTAGTGTCTAAAAAATAGAGCTTCTGCCAGTTAATGCTATTACTAACGTAATGCAGGACAAGTTATAGAAGGTTAGGTGAATGTGCAAGAAGTTCTAGATCACCATAGAGAATGGAAAAGGATTGTTTTATCTTGTGTGTTGGCAAACTACTCATTGATCCTGATCGTGTGCTCATTTAAGTCTATGGTAAAGCTTCCTTTGACTTCAATGGTATGGGCGCAGGCCCCTAGTGTAAATTCATTTTGTAACTAGATTGAATGATAGTGAACATACTATATGTATTGCTTGTGAAATTATATTCATTTTCATAACCAGTAAGTTGCTATCAAGATACTAATGATAAGTAATCTATAAATGCTTGAACATTTATTGGCCAATTCTGTTACAAAGCAGTTAAAATCTTGAATACAAACTAGCTTCCTGTGATTACTCATTCTTAAGGGCCTATTTGAATGATGGGATGATTGTCAAACAATTGCAGGTGAGTTGTGGACAAGCCATGGAAAACTGTGGAAAAGTAATAATGGACTTCGTTATTTGTGTAATAGTCCATTATTACTTTTCTGGTGGTGTTTGCCTGGGACTGAGAGCAGGAGGCTCCCACTGTCAGAATTGCAGTAGAAGCTCAATATTGCAGAATCTGCAATTTCCACAGTATTACAAGTTAAGTAGGCCTGCTCATTCTAGAATTGGTATTGACAGGCTTTATCGTCTAAAAGATGTTCACGAAGGACAGGTAGAAGCTGCAGAAGTTGGAATTAGAGGTCTTTGTTCTCAGGATAATCAAAACTTCCTTATCTGAAAGAGACTGAGCTAATCATGAAAGTTCTCTTGATAAATGGAGTTATGAATGTTTGATAAATGGAAGTGACTGAAATTTAGGTGCTATTCTCCTTCAAGTCGAGAAGTGAAATAAATTGTTCCACAGCTAGCATTAGCTTATTATATTCAGATACTGAAAATATTTTATTGTATGCTGCTTGCTACCAATAAAAAACTATTATAGGTGTTGTGCTACCATCAGTGATGCAAGGATGTTCTACTAATACAAGATAAAGTTCCTGTTGAAGAAATTGCACTCGTCTAAATTTTTTTTGTTATTGTCATGGTTAACACCTGCAATGTCTGAGTGAAAGACTAGATAATTTGTTCAGTTTGCTAATTTGTTTGTCAACACCATTAGTCACCACACTTCAGTTTCACAAATAAGCTGGGGGAAGGGAATGAAAGGAAAACTTAATTGCAGAGTTGCAATCTAGAAAGGAAACATTAGGTGGCAGAATATCTGAAACTACTAAGCAGCCAGCTCTCTTAATTTCAGTTACATTTGAAACACCAGAGATCAGGATTAGTGTTCCCTAATGAAAGGCAAACCAATTTTAGCACAGAATTTACTTGAAGCATAAATCAATTTAGTGAGCTTTTGTTAAATAGATCATTCTTTCCTTGTACAAGCTGAGTAAATGCAAAAAATACTCCTTTGAGAATTTAATTCTAGTAGCACTTTGAGTAATTTAGAGTTAGGGTTAAAACATGGGCCTGTGAACCTCTTCCATCCAGCTCATGACTGTGCTCTGTGGGACTACAGACAGAGAGAGAGAGAACTCACATAGGCAGAGTTTGATGATGCGAGAGTGTCAGGTCTCGCGATATCACAGAACACTGGGGATGCAAGACTGCACTCCAGGAGACCCACATTCTCTCCCTAACACACACACAAGGGGAAGGGAGGAGGAATTACAGAGTGCAGTCTTGCATACACAGCATTTCGTGATGCTACAAGAGTACTGTAGTATTTTGATTTATGCTATGTGCGGCCCACTTGAAGTACATACAAGTCAAATCTGGCCCACCATAGCAAATGAGATTGACATCCCTGCTCTAAAGCAATACTGATATCTGGTTTTTGGACTTGTAAACAGCCTTTTCATTCTTGATATAACTTGATGCCCTTGAAACTGGTTATTTTAAACCCTACCGCTCTTACTAGCTTCATGCTGCAAAAAGCTAACTCTTAAGGTCTTGTCTGAGTAGACTTGCACTACTTTAGCTATAGGTATATGTTTAGCAAATTTACGCCCATTTGGTTAGCAGTTTAAACAAAGCCTAAGAGTTAAGATGAAACACTCATGAAGCAGATAATTAGTCAATTTGGAACTTTGAGTTCTTTACAAGAACACAATCAATTTGAAACAGTTACTTATAGGTATTACACACTTTGCTTTCAGTTGCCATGGCCATTTTTATCAATGGAACTTCAATTTTTTTAAATGGTTTTGCTCTCTCCCGTTCCTGTTTATCTGTACCACAGGAAAAGCTGACTATACTCTTAAATGCTGCCAAGTGTGAAAAATAATTAAACATGGGGCTTTTTTTATAATGCAGATAACTCACGTGCCTTTGCTCTGTCTCTGTCCAGCATCAGAATGAAATGTACATTCCTAGTCATATTCTCCACTGATAAAAACAAACAAACAAACCTTTTGGGTAGCATTAAAATTGCTGATCGGGGGTTTGGTTTTTAGTGATGTCCGGGTGCCAAAAAAAAAAAAAAAAGAGCTTCTGTTTGGTGAATCTCAGCAGTAGAGAGGGATCAGCTCTGAATTGTAGCATCCTGACTTGACTTAGTTCAAATCCAGAATGTTGTGAATTTAATGTGGTAAGCTTTGTTTGTAAACCCTTGCTTTATTCTTGTACAGGCCAAGTTTGAATTTTATCATGGTGACTATGAAAAACAGTTTCTGCATGTTCTGAGCCGAAAGGACAAGACTGGAATTGTTATCAACAATCCTAACCAGTCAGTGTTTCTCTTCATTGACAGACAGCACTTGCAGGTGAGCTTGTCCATTTTTTTCAGAGCATAATTTAAGGATCTGGAATAGTAAGTCTTAGCTGATGAGAGAACACTAGCTTTTGTAAGCATGTGAAAGGAGAAAACAAAATTGCCATCGTCTTAATCTTGCAGTTAAACAGTGTGAAAAAACCTGCACTATTCAGAAAGCTTAAAAATGCAGCAGCTGGATTTGAGCAAAATATATGTTGCTATGCAAGATAGGTACAGGGTGTTTTATGAAATCTATTGGAAATAACTGCTGTTTCTTATGTTTTGGTAAGTCAAAGCTATTTTGGCTTAATCTTTCTTGAGAGTTGAATAACTTAAACTACAATTTACAGTTGGAATGAATTACTGGGTGAACAATTCAAAGGTTTCCCAACACTTTTATCTTCTGAACATTACTTATCTACTGTGGAAGACTTAATTTTTTTTATATACGGAATGGTCACTGTCAAACATCCCTCCTGCTCATGGGCCACTAATCAATCAGAAATCCATTGGGTGCCCTGCCCTGTTTCTCCTATTAAACTACAGGGGGGAAAAGCCTCTCTATTAGATAGAAGTAGTAGCCTAATTGGCATCTTCTTTCAAAGCAACTAACATTTTTGAGGGCATTCAATTGCCTGGACACACAGTATGTTTAAGATGGCTCTCTCACCAGAGTTTTCATTTGGGGTCAACAACTTTGGGGCAGTGGAACATTATTCAGTAAGGATAAACCTAGTCTATGTAGGAGACTGAGCTTTCACTGGGCCTGGCCCAAGATGGCAGTGAACTAAGGACCATTACAAAATTCTATTCCCTTATGCACCTTGAACTTGAAGCAGTTCTTGACCTTGCCTTCTCTACTATACTCATGTATCTAAAAGGCACAGTGAGATGGTATAAAATTCTGTTCTACGTAGGGTGTATCTTCCACTGCAACAGCCCCCCATTCTTGCAGGTTAAGAACTGATAATTTTGTCAAAAAGTCAGCTTTACAAGTTCACAGCTTTACAACTTTATGAACAGCAGCTGTTAAAAATAGGGTTACTATTGCTGGAAGAGAATACCTTCCACAATTGTCTGTGGTAAGCAATTTCTTCATCAGTGCGTAGCTAAATTAAACATTATGTAAACTTGCTTAGATGCAAGAGTTAGTATTAAATGCTTGCCATCATGGAATACTGAGGCTGTCTGAGAAGAACATTTTTATACCACTTGTGAGAGTAGACGTTAGGGCTTTGTGGAGGAAATTTTAGGGGTGTTCAATCAGCGGAGGCCACACTTGGCAAAAGAGAAAAGTTTTAATAGAAACCTATACGCAGCTGCGGACCCCTGGGACCAGGCAAAGGCCCAAGAGCCCCTCACAAAGGGTGGAGTTACCTTATATAGGTGATACATTTTCATATTACAATTATGTATACATCACATAGTATGACTTGGCTCCCCTCCAATCCCGCAATGCCCCTCACTATCTTTCATGCTCTTCTTTCCTTATATGGGGTCTGCTAAATGGCTGTAAGAATCTCAACTTTGCTTTTAGGGGTTGTTTTCGGTGGGGAAGGGAATGTGTGTGTTTGGCATACAAGTTAGATTTGAACAAACTAAATACTTTTTTCCCCCTTCAGACTCCAAAAAACAAAGCTACAATCTTCAAGTTATGCAGCATCTGCCTGTACCTGCCACAGGAGCAGCTCACCCACTGGGCGGTTGGTACCATAGAGGATCACCTCCGTCCTTACATGCCAGAATAGGGTACTGGCCAGCAAAATGGGGAAGATCACAGAATGCAGCAGTGAATTCTCACTTTCCTCACCACTTCATTCTTCAGAATTTAGAAGAAAATGGACTCATGTTCAGAACTCTATACATTGTGAAACTTGATCATCCTGGATTATTTTTTAATCATTTGTGTATCAGAACTTTACAATTTTTTTTAGATGTTTTCTGCATGGACCTTGTGAAAGAGAGAATGCTCTGCATATTTTTGCATTGCATCAGCATCTTACTAAAATGTGAAATGAAAGGACTGTTGTACACTGAAACAAATGTATCTGAAAGCACAAGGTGATCATTTGTGGTGATGTTCCCATTTGTGCTGAACATGCCCCCTAACATCTGTTAGTCATCGGTATTTGGAGGGTGAGAAGAGAATGTAATGGGCATAAAAGCCTTATAGCTTTGCTGTTAATATGATTGTATCAAAGATCACTATCCGATTCATTCTAATGAACAGAAAAGTGGCTGTTACAATAGAAAAGTAAATGTGGGAAAGAATTCTTGCAAGGAAAAAGCTTTTCATTTAATGTAGGCATTTCTTGCCTTTTAATTTTGCTGGGCTATGTTTGTTTACTGGCACTTTCACTTTTGGCTCTTTCCCCAAGTTGCTGTTTATAACTGTATAAGAGTATTCTGTTGAGTTGGATACATGTACAGATTGAGGCCTACCTGGAGTTTGAAGTAGCTAAAGCAGCTAAAATTAAAGTAAATTGTAGTTGCAGAAACCATGTTGGTAGAGGATTTTTTTCTTGAACGTTGAGACTTGTAAACTTGCTGGTGAACTGCAGGAAGTGCTGGTTTCTAAAACATTTCTTATGGGAAAACCCATTGAGGTTTTTTTGAAATAGATGTTATAAAACAATTGTAAACTTAACTGTAAAATTGTGTTTGGAGTGTCAAAAGTTGGTTCTGGCAGAACATTTAAGACTGTGCAATGAAATAAGGAAGACTACTGTATAGTTTTGATGACAGAAGGCTTTGCTTAAAGGTTGAGTACTTTCATGGAGTAAATCTGTATAAGCCTGCTCCCTTCGGGTAAAATTAGTGCTTACCTGTTTAAATTTGTATTTAGCTTTTGTTTGGAATTGGAAAAATTGGAAATTAAATAAATTAGGTGAAAGATGACAATACTCATTTTATGCAAAGCCCATGAGTTTAATTTTTTACTTAGCTCATATCCCTCAACAACGCCATTCACAAACATTTCAGACTTAAAGCTCGTAAAGCAGTCTAAGTGTAGTCTAAAGTGAAAATTAGTGGCAAAGACATGTTTTTCGCATCTCAGATGCATTTGTGGTAACATTAGTCTGGCAATTAAAAATAGTGTGCAACAATGTAATATTAAACAAGCTACCAAAATCAGCTGAATTCATTAAGAGCATGCTCTTGTGCCAGAAGACTGAATTCTATTTTTTTTAACTTTGCCCTGGCAAGGCCATCAAAACAAACTTTAGGGCTACCAAAGTGAAACTGCGTACTTTTACTTTATGAGGAAAACACTGCATCCTCTCTTTCCTACTTCAGTTGCCTAATGTTTTCGGCCCTGATCCTGGACAGTGCTGCTAGGCATATGTGAATACTTGGAAATTAGCATTATCATCAGTGATGCTGGCAGGATCAGATCCCTTAACTTGTAACAAGGTGATCCTTTTTCAGGTACCTGTATGATATCACAGCAAATACCAGACTACAGCTTGGTGAAACTTCACTTCCTTTTCTGTGATATGGTCCTTAGCAGTCTTGTATGAACACTAACCTACTAGTGAGCTGTTTTAAGGTTGCTTATATGTTGTCTATGTGGGCAATGCATCTCAGGAGGAAACTGTTTCTCTCAATTCCTGATTAAACTTTAAATAATTGGGGTCGTAGTGGTCATCTCAGTTGAGATTATGGTCACTGACAAACATGACTCAATGAATAAGATTTAGTGAGGGAATTGGTGTTTCTGATGCTAGACTTGAGTCTTCTAAACAGTTTTAAAGAAAAACCAATATATTAGTTTATTTAGACATCTACAGGTTTATCTACAGTGCCCTGATCCTTAATCTTAATTTCAAGTTCTCTCTAACAAAATCTTGTATTTATAGTGCTGCTGTCCTATGGATTTGTATGGGAAGATTACAGATGTATAGATAATCATCAAACACATATACATGTGGCAGGGACCACAGGATTTAAATAGGATACTATTAATATCACCCATTCCAATCTCTAAACTCTTACATTCTTTGATAAATATCTATTCTAGATCATCAAATTTCCAACTTCCTGAGGATGTTGAATTGACAAGTAACAATTGTAGAAATTTGCCAGGAAAGGAAGAAAGGAAACCTGTTACCAGGTAAGGCAAGTGCTGATGGAGCCCTCTGACTTCCAAAGAAGATATCTCCTTTCTCCCCCAGGATTTAGGAGACTTAAATCTCTTGCTCCTGAAAAGGGTTTTCAACATCTTTCCTCTCCTTGTGGCAAGGATACATGTGACCTCATACTTAGAAAGGATATTGAATTACTCAGTGCCATATTGTCAGTGCATCACCAACTACACAGAATATTGAGTATTCTGGCTTCCCTAGTGTTCCCACTCTGGGGGAGCCTTTCATGTCATTGAGCTGTCATTTTAGGCCACCTTGTGAATCACTGCATCTGCTAACACATCTGTAGCAGGCTTCCTTCACACAGCTCTAAACCATAGGGTTCATTTTAATAATCTCTTATGAAGTATAACTGTTGTAACTTAAGTGTTTGTAGTAGCTCTGCATAAACACCAGCAACACACCTTTTTAAAAAAGGTTTAGTTTGGTTAATTATTTTACATGTATGCCTGTAAACACTCAAGAAAAATGTGAGATTCTTCAAATCTGCCCTCACTACCTGCCCTCTATGTTGAAGTAGGAGTCCTACTTGCTTCTTGGTAAGACTTGTGGCTGGCTCTTAAGTTGGAATGTGGTAGGAAATGAAACCTGGATAGTGATTTGGATACAACAAAGCAACCCAAAAGATAAGAGCCACTTTAAAAAAATGCTTTCAATAACCAAGTGTTTTGAGAGCTGCAAAGGGTGTAGCCTCCTGGGGGGGGGGGAGGGGAGAGCTAGGCCAGGGTACCTGCTGCAGGGAACCCAGGCTTGGGTGAGAGCCTGGAACCAGGACCAGCCCACCTCCCTGGCAAGTGGGCTGCTTGTAGGGGTCTGTGGTGGTGGTGGTGGGGCCTGGAGCCACAAGGGCAGCCAAAGAGCCACATGTGGTTCCAGAGTCCCAGGTTGTAGACCCTGGGGTTAGAAGTGTCTGTGGTTGGTTCAAGTTCTCCATGTATGATGGGAAGGGGAGACTTGGATAAGAGGATATCAACAATGAGTTTGAGGCAAGCATCTAATATTTTTTTCCAGCTTCAGCCTGCTAAATCTGCATGCCTAACTTCAGTTGGGTAGCTTTTCTTCATCCAGTTGAGGAAACCTGTAAGTCAGGGGTGTCATAGAATCATAGGGCTGGAAGGGACCTCATGACATCATCTAATCCAAGGTCCACCACTACCCCTAAATCATCCCAGCCAGGGTTTTGTCCAACTGGGCCTTAAATGTTTCCAAAGATGGAGATTCCACTACCTCATGTAACCCATTCCAAAGCTTCACCACCCTCAGAGAGAGTTTTTTTTCCTAATATCTACCTTTGACCTACCCAGCTGCAACTTGAAACCATTGCTGCTTCATCTGTCCTCTGTTACTACTGAGAACAGCCTAGCTCCCTCCTCTTTGGAGCACTCCTTCAAGTAGTTGATGGTTGCTATCAAATCCCCCCTTAATCTTCTCTTCTGCAAATAAGCCTAGTTTCTTCAGTATCTCCTCATACATTGTGTCCCAGCCCCCTAATCATTTTTGTTGCCCTCCACTGGACTCTCTAATTTGTCAACATCCTTCCTGTAGTGGGGAGCCCAAAACTGGACATGGTATCCAGATGTGGCCTTATCAGTGCCAAATAGAGCGGAATAATCATGTGGCCCACAAACTTGTTCCATGTAGCCTGTGTCTGTGGTCTTGCATGCCCCGTGTGCTGTGAGTGTGTCAGGTCGTCTGATATTGCAGATTGCTGGGTATGTGAGCCTGCACTCTGAGACACCACACTCTCACCCTAACACTGTGGTCCTGTGGAGAACAATGTCACATACACAGCACTCTGCAATGCCATGTGAGTGCCCTAGTATTTTAATTTATGGTGTGTACAGCCCCCTTTGAAGTACATTTAAGTTAAATCTGGCCCATCATAGCAAATAAGTTTGACACCCCTGCAATGTAAGTAGTTACAGTGGGGCACCAGTTAAATGGTGAAGATAGTGGAGAAAGCATAAGGAAATGTTGGAGGTCTGAGAAGTGGCTGGAGCCAGGAACTTAATTTGAACTAGGATTTTACATCTTGTCTACTGAATAACTGGCATTTATTTATACTTTAAATAAAATTCCTTCCCCACTTGAATTGCATGACATAACATGATGGATTATGTAGTTGTAGCACATTTAGGTAATAGTTCTGTAGTGTAGAGTAAGACTATGAATTAACTAGGAAGGGAATAGGGATGTGTTGTGGGCTGTCCTGCTGAAAGTTCAGTCCGTCTGGATTAGGTGGTTGAGCCACAGAAATTTCTTGCATAGGATGACTTATTCGTTGCTTGCTCCTTTGTTTTTTGAATGTTTCAATTATATCCAACATGGCCCAGAGTAAGTACATAGACTAAAATCTTCACAGAGGGTGGGGTGACATCCACACTGATCTTACCACTTCCTATCAAAACTATTTGGGCTGCCTGATAGTGTACAAGTTTGGGAGCTAGATCATGAGGTCTAGTCTAGTACTACTGTCTGGTATTAACTGTATGTAATCCCTGGCTGGGATGATTTAGTGGGAGTGGTCCTGCTTTTAGCAAGGGGTTGGACTGGATGACCTCATGAGGTCCCTTCCAGCCCTATGATTCTATGTATTCACAATCATTACTGAACAGGGGCCTTATGCTCCTCAGTTCTCTAACCATCACTGTAAATAAGGTTTGCTTCAGAAACATCGTCTGTGCTTGAGTATCTACAATGATGAGGCAAGTGTTGGCTATATAGCTTGATTGGCTCAATGTATTACACAGGAAGGTGCTGCTCTCAGTTGATAGAATTATTCTTTGAGCTCAATACTAGCAGCAGGATAAGTCATTCATTCACTTGTACAAGCAAAGGAACTTCAAAACAGGAGCAAACTGGAACCAGCTCTATCCATCGAGACCTCTATGCTTATTCTGATGCTATGTTGTATTTAATTGTTCTTTCTTTGAAGGGAAAGGCAAACACACTTTCTCCAGTAGACTGCTTTCAAGCTGTGGGGTTCTTAAACTTTCACAGTATGGTGATCACATCTTAAGAGGTGGAGGATAATTCCAGGCAGGGGCCATTACTGGAGCATCCCCTGAGGAAAGCAGCTCCACAGCCAACCCAGCCCCCTCCTCATGCACCATCCCCACCATGCCCCCCCCCCCCCCTTTACCCTAAGCACCTTCTCCATTCCCTCACCCAGCACTTACGTACGCTGAGAACTGTGATGGATAGTACTTCTCTCCTCAACCATTTCTTCCGCCCCTACATTCCAGGGAATGGATGAGGTGATACTTTTCTCCGCCTGAGCCAGGGAGCTTAATTTACATCATCTTTGTTATACACCTCTCCACTGCCTAGGGGAAGACAGTTCTGTTTGTCTGTCCCTATGTGAAATGCATGGGGACAAGGATGGGAGGAGAAACGTGTATACTCAGCACACCATCACAGACATGCTACTACTCAGTTTCTCTTGAGATGGTAAATCACAATTATTTCTGAACAAAAATAAATGTGGTAAACCAGATTCAGTCTTGGCAACTAACAGAAACTAGTTAGCAAACTGATTGGTTTTCAGAATTTTAAAGGCCATTATCAGATTTAGGTGAAACATTTGACAGAACATAAAATAAATTAATAAAAATCTGAGGGTTTTTTTGTTCCCAGGAGCTTTAATGCTTAAAAATTTAAATTAAATAAAATGTAACCTGCAATTTAGCAGCTAAACCTTACATCCTAGCCCTAGTTTTATGTAGCTAGATGTTGGGGAAGTTCAGAAACATAATCTTGAATCTTTTGATTACTTATTGTTATAAAACACAGAATAAATTTTTATGTTGATATTTAAAATAAACTTAAACTATTCAGATCTGGCACTTCAGACTTCCTGATTTCAGTCATTTTAATGGACATTTGATCTGGTCTCTTTTAACAGTTACTTGTTACAGCTACTATATTTAGCTATACATGACGAACTTGCACCCAATTTCTGGTCTTTTCACTCACACTAATTAATCCCTTATTTTAAGTAGTCCCTGTTATTTCAATGGGGGAAACTCATTCAGAGTAGGGATGTCAGAATCTGACCTTTGGGAGTGCACTATAAGTTCTAGTAATAGGTCACATGTATAAAGTACATTATCTAAAGCATCACAACATTCAAATATAGAGTCGCATCTATCTCCTAGAAAATAATTCTGAATTCTGTCACAATAAATCCCATAAAAATAACATCTGATTATTTAACAAAGGAAGAAAGAAGGTTAACGAATAAAAATGATCAGATCGAGTGAAGTTAGTGTGGGCTAATGCAAGTGAAAGAAGTGATGAAAGCAAAAGAAGCTTCATTAGCACAGCCAAAGAGGTTGAGTAGCAATAAAAAAAGCATGAAACGAACAGTAGGGCAGATCTAAGTTTCAAAGGGGTAGCTGTGTCAGTCTAGTTCAGCAAAACAAGGAGTCCTGTGGCACTTTTAAAAGCTAACCGTGAAAGCTCATGCGATAAATACATTTGTTAGTCTTTAAAAGTGCCCCCAGAGTCCGTTTTTGTAGGGCAGATAAGTTTTTTCATAGAATCATTGGGTTAGAAGGGACTGCCAGGGTCATCTAGTCCAGTGTTTCTCAATGACCGGTCCATGGACCAGCCCTGCTCCCTGAGATCTTCCTGACACAGTACAGGAAGCCAGTCCCTGGTATCAAAAAGGTGAGAAACACTGATCTAGTTTAACCCTCTGCTAAATGCAGGGTTTATTGTATCTAAACCATCCAAAACAGATGGCTATCCACCCTCCTTTTGAAAACCTCCAGTGAAGGAAATTCCACAACCTTCAGACTGTCCCATTGTCTTATTCTTACAGTCAGGACATTTTTCCTGAAATTTACTCTAAAGCTGCTCTGCTGTAGTTTGAGCCCAATGCCTCTTGTTCTGTTCTCCATGACAAGAGAGGACAACTTTTCTCCATCTTTTTTATGGCAGCCTTTCAGGTATTTGAAGGTGGATGGGAAACATGATGATTTCCTCTCTTCCAAATTGAAAATCCCAGTTCTTTCAGCCTTTGCTTCTATAGCTTACATTCCTTTGCTTTGATCATCTTTGTTGCTCACCTCTGAAGCCTTTCCAGTTTCTCCAGATCCTTTCTATACATTGGTGACAAAAAATGGATACAGTACTACTGTTAAGGTCTGACCAATGCTTAATACAACCTAAAATTTTATTCCACCTCCCACCCCAAAAAAATCAACCAACCCCTGCCTCCCGCCAAAAAACCCCATCACATTGCTGACTCATGTTGAGACGGTGGTCCACCACAACTCCCAGACCCTTAAAACACAACTGATTATCTCAGCAAAGCAGGGCAGTGTAAAGGTCTGATTTTGGTCTACAGACTCAGCTGAAAGGTTTCTGAATAGAGAACTTATCAAGTGTCAGCACCAGGCAACCAGTTCCCTCATCCTTTTAATTTATTAAACTGTATAAACTTTGATGGATGCTGAATATTCAAAGATGCTTTAAAATAATCAGGTATAAATAATGGATTCATCCAAAACAAGTGACCTGCTTAACAATGTCCCATTTTCTTAATTATTCAACAGGGACTGAATGCAACATGCATGACAATAGTTCATATCACATTGATGAATTTCTAACTCATAAAAGAATTGATTAATTTTGTAAACATTTTCAAATAAAATATTCAGTTAATCATTTCCTCCTTATTCATCCATTACAGTGATAATAGTGTAGGCCTAGATTTTTATTAAATACTATGACAGACATCTTGGTTTGCTTCAGTGCAGATAAGAAAATAGCCTATCTCAGACAAAGGTATATGTAACTGCAGAATGGTAGATTTTCCTTTAGTCAGTTAAAAAAAGGTTAGTACAACACTATTCATTAAAGTAACTAAATCAATTTTCACTAAATAGTTAATATATGTTCAATTAAATGGGGGAACAATAGGAGTTAGATGCGTTTTGTCTGTTTTAATGTATATAAGAAGAAAGAAATGAACAAGCTTCCCCACACCATCCTGCCGGTGAATCTACACCTTGACTTTATTTTCATGCACAAAAAAATAGATTGGTCTCTCTATCAAGACTACAGCAAACCCAGAATTAGTGCCAACTGTGATGTGAACATTTGCCCATTAGGGATGAAGACCAATTCATTTAACATAGACCATTTAACAGCCTTAAGATCATTGTGACTTTCGGTGACTTGATACAGTTTAGAGTAGAAAAAATATTCAGTACTAGCTTCTTAAGCACAAACTCTCCTTTTCAGAAATCATTTTCTTGTATTATTATCCTAGGTATTTTGTATGTCTGCCTTGTGCTATAAACTTTCCTGTTGCCTTGTTCGTTACATCCACACTTGTAAAGGCAATACTTCTTCCTTGCTTCAAAACCTGGGCAGTGATCAATATCTCTTCTCCAATCTTAGCAGCAGACATGTATCTTGAATGAAAAAAAAGAACAATCATTTTATACACAGTATGCTACAAATTAGAGAACATGCATTCATTTAAAGTAAATTTTTAAAGGCGCTACAAGAGTCAGTTTGCCATTAACCTCTTTCACAGGCCTGAATTTTGCCATTTCCCATGCGGCACTTCCACTGAAATTCCATGAACCAGAAGAGAATAGAGTTTGGACTTTATTACCTGCAAGTAACTAAGGCATTAAACCAAACATGTAAGAAAAAAGGGAGCTTAAAGAATGTTTGACTGCCACAAACTACTGTCTCAACCATGGGATGATATTGCCAACAAGATCTACATTAAGTTTATTAGAAGTTGTTCTTGCAGAACAGACAGCAGTGTGTCACCAAAGTGATGGTTAGATCATGAAAGAGAATCTTAGCAGAATTCAGAGTTTGTTAGTAGAAGAAATAAAAAAATTAAGATTTAATATTTTATAGAGTCCATGTTCAATACATACGTAATGTTCATATCCACACTGACCCCAGGCATTCCTCTTTCTGTGTACATCAATGCTCCTGTTGACACTACATCTATCAGCGTTGCAGTCAAACCTCCATGCAACGTGCCACCTCTGTTTGTGTGCTCCTCCTCTACTTTCAATTCACAAACAACTTTTCCAGGAGTTGCAGAAAGAACTGTCATCTGAGCAAACAGAAAGGAGGAACAAAATTCTGTTAATTCAAAATCTCAATAAGGAGCAACATACTGACAATCACAAAGCTAGTAAACGCTCTCAAAGGAAACAGATCAAGTTGAAAATAAGTTGCTGGCTCTTGCGTCTTGCTCACATGTTTCATTTTTTAGACTAATAAGGGGAGGAGAAAAATAAAGGATTAAAACATTATGATTTAAGGGTCACCTCAGATGATGCTGTAAGTCTCCAGTTGTAAATTGTTTCCCTGGGAAAATATGCATTTCCTATAAAAACCAATATGTACACTGTGTGCAGGGTTGTGGTATCTGTCTTGCCCCCAGGATATTATGAGACAAGATGAGTACTTGGGCATGCTGATGCTTCCAGCACCAAAAAACTGTTGCCCATGTAAGCACCATGCCTCACAAATTGCCGCTCAAGGAGAACTATAACTTGCTTAACTGCATCATCAGCTTTTAGAGGGAACATTGCCTGCAGTACCTTTGCTGACCAGGGACCACAGGTTGGGAACCACTGCCTTAGGGTTACAATATGCCTTTTTTTTTCCTGGACACATCCTCCTTTTTTGGACATTAAACTCCATCTAGCCAGGTTTCCTAAATGTCTGGGAATGTCCAGCGCTAGCCTCAAACATGGGCCCCACCCCCAGAGAGCAGTGGCCAAATGCCAACCAGCTCCCAGTAGCAGAGCAGCCAACTGGGGGTGGGCTGGACTGGGCTGGGCTGGAACACTGCTTCACAATGGAGGGAGAACAGCCTCTGGCCCTGCCACACCCAGTTCAGCTGCCCCCCCACTCTGCGGAGCTGCAGCCACCCCACCATGGTCTGGCCTACATGGCAGGAGCATTATCCCAGCCAGTAACCCACTCTGGCCCAGGCAGAGCATGGTCTGCAGTAAGCAGGGGCCCCACTAGTCGAGAGGGAGGGAAAAAGTTGGGGTGGCAGAAGGTGTGGGGCCCCGGGTGAGGTCCAAGGGAATCCAGAGTTAGGTGTAGGTTGCAGTGGCAAGGGGAGCCCAAAGTGGGCTGCAGGGGCTGCCAGTGGCAAGCCCGAAGCAAGGAGGAAGGGGAATCCAGAGCCACAGAGTCCCCAAGTGG
>ML685766.1:37791426-37829315 GCA_007922175.1 Pelusios castaneus
TGTGGATGTCAGGGGCTCACTTGCATGTTAAGGCGTGATGGATTCGGGGAGGGCAGGGGGTGAGCATGGCTGGGGGGTGCTGCATTTAGGAGGCAAGTGTGGCGGGAGAGCGAGCACGTTGGGGGGGGGGGCCAGCAAGAGTCATGCTCTGAGTGGTTTTTGTAGCTAGCAACACTTGTGCAGCACAGGTGGGAGGGCAGGGGCACTGGGTGGCCTCCAGAAACTGGGCAGCTGTAGCCGGGGCCCATCTAATCCAGCCCTAGGACCCCCCGCCCCAGTGTCCTCTTTTTGGAAAGTTTAACTATGGTAACCTTACTATACCTTATTTAGCACCCGATCAAAAGTGGCTGAGTTCAGCAGAGCTTTCATCACCTCCCGGAAAGAGTGGATGGAGCAGGGGCTCATGGTTTAAAACCTGGTAGCGACGTGCTTCTGCAGAGGGACGGGCCAAGGACAATCTGCTCCTGCCAGCTGGAGAGGAGTTCTCTCTGCTCAGATCCGGGTCCGGGAGCAGCTAGCGCTGCAGCAACAAGGTGCCGGGTCGTCTGCGCTCAACAGACACTGCACGAGAAAGGGGCCGGGCGGTTTCGGGGCCAGCGCCGCCTCTCCTGGACACCACAGCCGCTCGCGCAGTCCGATTCCATCCAGCCCTGCTTCCCGACGTTCCAAGCACCGCCCCCCACACTGCTCTGGGGTTCCACACAGGCTGGAATCTTCCCACAGGCCGTACGTCACACGCGTCACGTGACCCGTCCCCTCTGGGCGGGGCCCGAAGTCGCGCGGCGAGATTCGGAGGCGGGTTACGTAACTTACGTCCGCGGCAGTTGGAGGACGCAGCCGCGGCGGTTGTGTGCTGAGGCACTATGGAGGCGGGAAGCGCCACTGAGGCGCTGGAACAGCAGGCGGGGGAGATGGGGCCGGGGCCGGGGCCGGGGCCGGGGCCGGGGCCGGGGCCGGGGCCGGAGCCGCAGCCGCAGCCGCGGAAGCTCCTGTGCGCCGAGTTCGCCTCCATCACCAGCAGCGACCCGGGCCTGGCCCGCCGCTACCTGGCGGAACACGACTGGCACATGCAGGTAGGGCCGGGCCGGGCGCGGGGCTAGGCCTGGCTGGGAGCCGCCGCGCCCGCCCTCACCCCCTCCCGCTCTTTGCTCCGCAGACGGCGCTGAATGCCTTCTTCGAGCCGCCCGTGGACCAGCCGGACGGGGGGCGCCAGGCCCGCACCTCGCCTGAGAGCTGGTGAGCGAGTGATGCCCGGGAGGGGCGGGGCTAAGCTAGAGCTCGCGGGAAGGGGCCGTAGCCGGGCGGGACCTAACCGCGTCTCTCCTCCGACCTGCTGGGGCTCTGCAGCCGCGTTTTGTTGCTGCTTCCCATTCATTCCCTGTGACAAAACGCCTTGAGCTCCCAGGGCCGCCTCCAAATCCATAGAGCCCTGCGCGGATGCAACTAGGTGGATCCACATCTGATCTGCGTCTGCAATAAATGGTTCGTGGGGATCTGCCTTGTATCTATGGATGCGGGTATCTTGCAGGGCTCTAGCTCTTCACAGGTAAAAATATGTGGATCTGTAAACGATCTGCCTACGCAAGAAATGGTCTGCGGATATCTGCATTGTATTGGCTATAATGCGGGATTTGCAGAGCTCTACAAATTCACCCCTGGAGGAAGGGCTTAGCACCAACAGTATCACCCCCTCTCTACAGGAGTGCACAGTTTCAACCTGTTTTGAAATGCCCTTAAAGTACCTTCCCATCATTGGGGTGGTATCCAAGCTACACCTTCTGCCCATGAACCAGCTCAGGTGTGTTTTGCCCTGTATGGAAGTGAGGTATGCTTGCTGGTTCCTGATCCACATTATATGAGGGAAATCGTCCTTAAAAAGGGAATGTGTGAAACAGTGTTACATCAGTAGTATGTTTGTATGTGCATGCATGAAGCTGGAGGATAGTCTAATGACTTTACAGGGGTGACTGTGACAACTGAGTGTACACACTTGTTTCATGTAATCAATGCAGTCATCCCATCCTTGCTTAGCAAACTCCAGTCTCTTTTGTGAAATCTTTACATCTAGCTGAGGGGTATGTAAAAACATAGTGAAGATAAAGTTCTTTAGTTTTATCTCAAAGTAAATTCACTTAGATCAACCTGAGGTAATATTGCCATCTATGATTCATAGTATACCTAGGACAATATCGTCCTCAACTAGGTCATAGTACAATTTGATCTGCCAATGTGGGAGGTCTGGTTTTTGGAGGGGAAAAAAAACCTATAGGCACTATCTGTACTTGGGATAATGATAATTAAACCATGTACTAATGTAGGGTATTTCTGCACAGCAAAATCCCCAGCTGACCCATGTCAGCTACTTTACGGAGTTTGGGCAAAGCTGTGAGGTAGACATTTGGGTGGGGACCTAGAGCCCAGGCTCCAGCCAGAGCCAGAATGTCTACGCCACAGTTAAACAGTCCTTTAACCTGAGCCCCCAAACCTGAGTCAGTTGCACTAGTCAGCTGCAGCTACTGTGCTTGGACGTACCCTTGCTGGCTAGTCAAATGGTATTATTTAAACTATGTTAAAACATGGTTATTTAGCATAGGTTTTCCATAGGTAAACACTTCTGCATTTATTTGTATAAAGTGTTCAACTGAACCTTTTTCCAGACCATCTGTTGTCCCCCTTTCCCATTCTTCTCTTACCAAAATGTAAGAATTGTTTTCTAAAAATCCATTTTACTGATAAACAGTTTAAGGTTTGATGTGTTTAGTCTACAGTGAGGCTTCACCTACATGGGATAATTGCACCTATTTAATTTAAAATTTTAAAATTGATTTCAATAAATCCGGGCAAATCCTTGCATGGATGATCTTTCTTCAATGTAATAGTGACTTATTTCAGTTTACCAGCCACCTTTTAATCAGAGTTGACTGTGAAACTGTACAAAAGCCACTCCTGCAGAAATAAGTGTGCACAAAGGTCACTGCTGTAATTATGTTAATCTAAATTCATCCCTTAGGTTATCCTCCCAGTGTAACTTTCCCATGTAGATGAAGCCTGAGAATTTTTTTCTAAAATTTCTCATATCCTCAGTTCAGTGTTGTGCCTCCCTATCCCCCCACTAGTATTAACAAGTGACCAACTGGAGCTCACAGTACACTTAGCCAATAGTAGGTTTTTTTATTCTGGGGGGAGTCTAAAAATGTTTTGCTTTGGAAGATGGTATTTATTGCTGGGGAAATGCTTTGTTTACTGTAAGCAATGTTTTAAATGTTCTTTTCAGTATTGACCTGACTGCTGACATTACTACCAGTAGTGCTGTTGTCAACAACACAGATTGCAGGCAACAAGAAGATGACAGCAGGTTCTCTTTAATTACCTGGAATATTGATGGTCTGGATCTAGGAAATCAACAAGACAGAGCTAGAGGAGTCTGCTCTTATTTAGCATTGTAAGAATCTCTCTTATAAGTCAGTTTAACATTTTGACTCTCAAGTATTGTATCTTATTTGAAGTATCATTCTATAGGATGCATAGCTGCAAAGTATCTAAACACCCAGTACAAAAATTTCATGGTGTGTATTAGCTTTAGCATGACTAAAAGCTATTTGTTTAGCCAAAGAAAGTTCTGAACCTAATCTGTCAGTATATTCAGTCTGGAACCAAAATCCTTTTTGCCATCTCGTCATTGCAACATAAAAACTAGGCATAATTGATATTAAATGTCTAGCTATAGTAATGAGATAGGGGTGTTGCAAATTGAAATAGTAGATCATAATGTTGGGAAATGCTAATGTTATGCCTCCAGCAACAATATTAACTCAACTACATTGTACAGCTTAGAATACACACCATAGAATAATAGACAAAGCATAAAAAGGTGCACTCAAAAAGGAAAAAAACCGGAATGCAAAATCTCAGTTACATAAAAAGTAGCTGAGTTGACATTATTGTTCTACTAACAGTTGTTTCCGTACTTGTAATTTGAACTGTGCGGTCTGAACATGGTATTAAACATGGGTTTTTTTACCTATTCTTTTTTTAAATGTTCGCAGTTATAGTCCCATTGCAGCAGTGACGTTTATTTTTTGTTGAGATGTGTGAGGTTGGGAACAGGGAGTTCTCTTTAACAATGCTGTTATTGTTCAGTTTTTGGTTGGTGTATTGTGATGACTTTTCATTGGGTAATTCTATAGCCATTTGTGTAAAATGAACACCTAAAATTGCAGGATAGAAGAATGCAGTAAAATTTGTGAAGATACACTAAAACTGAAGAGTTGATTACTTTTTTAGTTAAATTAGTGCAGTCCTTTAATGTGGGTGGATTACATTTAAACAAGTATAATGCTTGCCTGTTTTGGTTTAATTTAACATTTGTAGTTTAGCAGTGCAAACGAAACTGATTTAAACAAATGTTAAACAGGTTTAAATGTATCGGAAGGGTTATCAGATCAGTTTTAAATTGATAACTAAAGTGGTGCAATTTTTCTTGAATGAACAGGGACCTGTATTCTCCTTTCCTGCATATTATCCCATGTTAATGGAAACAGGCTGCCTCATACATGGAGTCATGGCTCACATGTTTTGCTTGCCCCGCTGAGGCATGGCCATATGCTTTCTGAGGTATCCCCAGGAAGGACCCACTGGAAGAGTTGGTTCTTCTTCATTCCTGTCAACACATAGTTGGCTAGTCTTTACGTAAATCTGTCTTCCGGGTGTTTCCTGGGAGCACAACATGTTTACTAACAAGCATATGTTATAACACCATGCACAGTGATGATACACATTTAAACAAGATAATACTTAGCAGATTATAACTTTTCTAGTGATACCTTACATTACACATTTTGTACAAGATTTAGTGCAGTTGTGTAAGTGGTAAGAGTAGTGGTGTATGTGGTCTATCTTTTTTTATACAGGGTCAAAATTGGGCGGCTAGGAATTTTAGGTTCTTCTAAATATATAGCTCTATCTCTCTAGCTTCAAAGCTATATTTTCAATCACTAACTTAAAATCCCCCAAATGCATAAAATTAGACAACATGCATAGATGTTTGGGAGGTCCAGACTTGCATGAGGAAATTAGGCTCCATATTAGTAAATTGTTGGTAGAATACAGATTTAAAACTTACTTTTCCTCTCCAAATATGGTGGCATGTTTGTATGCCAACAAACATAAGAAAGCTTCTCTGGAAACCATCATAGCCACTTCACATATTTAAAAACAAAACCCCACACCCAAAATCTTACTCTGTTTACATTTGGCATTACAATGTGAAAAATCATGTCTGCTTTAAGACTTATGATAAAATTTGTCTTGCTGATTTCAGATACAGTCCAGATGTGGTGTTTTTACAGGAGGTGATTCCACCATACTTCGCTTATCTACAGAAGAGAGCACTTACTTACACAATTATTCCAGGTAAAAAAGGAAGGTCTAAAAATTTTAGAAATCTGCTTCAAATGGATAGAAGAAGCAAGAAATATTATCATTTTATATTCACTAAGTTGTTAATACCTCTCTGATCATTGGTAGAAGCAGAAAGGGGAATAAAAAAAGGGAAACAAATCGGTTAAATCTATTTTCCCAGCTACTAAACTCTGAAACCTAGTTTGATGTGAATTTTAAGTGAAAGACCCACTTTACTGTCACTTTCTTCTGGCTTTTTTGATAATTCATTTTTCCAATCCTTCACTATCACTAAAATAGCTACATGTATGGATTAGGATAAAAAAAAGTGCACCCTGAGAAGGTCTCTGTGACAATATTTAATTCTTCTGTATGAAGGGATGGATAAATGTGGTGCTTGCAGCAATGAACTTTTCTTTCCTTTCCTTATTCCTCTTTAGGTAATATAGAGGGTTATTTCACTGCCATAATGCTAAAAAACTCAAGAGTGAAGTTTTTAAGGCAAGAAATAATACCTTTCCCAACAACCTCCATGATGAGAAACCTTTTAGTTGTGCACGTAAGTGGGACATTATTTATTACAAAGCAGTTATGTGCAATGTTCCCTCTAAGGTGATGATGCAGCTGAGCAAGTTATGATACTCACTGAGTGGCAATTTGTGATGCATGGTGCCGCTTGGGCTACAGTTTTTTGGCGCCGGAAGCATCAGCATGCCTAAGTACCTTAATTCAAAAGAAATGCATAAATGTTGTCCTTTCATTACAACTTTAATAAAAGTGTTAAACTGAAATACAGTGCAGATCGGTTTACCCGCAAATTCGTTTAACACGCGCTAACATCACGTCCCCCAAAGCTACCAACTTAACACGCAGGACTCAGTAACACGCAGTATCTAAAACTGCACTGTAGTGCTAACTGCCGTCCATTTTCACTCACTGACCTAAAATCAGAAGTCGGTCTACTGTAGATATTTTAGCATAGGTCTTAGTTCATAATGGCAGGAGTCAAGTGTCAGCGTTCGTACACCGTTGCAGAAAAATTAGCAGCTATAGATCGGGTACATAATGGAGAAACCCAAGCCAAAATTTCTAGAGATCTTGGGATTGCTGAATCAACTCTACGAGGTTGGATTAAAAAACAAAACAAAGCTGTGCAGTTTTGTACAAAACGTAGATTCTGAAGTCAGCCTGGAGCGAAAACGTGTGTGTTATTCAGCAAAGCCTGACATAGACAAAGCATTGAGCACATGGTTTGTCCAAGAGAGAGCTACGGGAATGCCGCTAAGTGGCCCAATTCTCCAAGCCCAAGCAACTAAGTTTGGAACTTTAATGGGCGATGAAACATATCAAGCCAGCAAAGGCTTTATAAACCACTTTAAAACTCGCCACGGTATTTCCCAAGTTAGCATTTCTGGAGAAAGCCGATGAGACTGCTGCCAATGAGTTTCCCGCCAAATTAAAAACTGTAATAGAAACTGAAAATTATAATGAAGAATAAATGTACAACTGTAATGAAACTGCTTTATTTGCAAAGCTTTTACCAAACAAAACTTTAGCTTCGAAATATGAAACCCAAAAAACATCAGGCTTTAAAAAAATAAAAGACCGGGTCACCCTTTTATTTTGTACGAACAAGACGGGCAGTCACAAGCTCACACCGCTTCTCATTGGTCGGTTCAACAACCCTCAGTGCTTTAAGCACCTTAACAAAGCCTGTCCAGCAGTAAAAATGCTTGGATGACTAGAAGCATTTTTGAAGAATGGTTCCACAACTTTCATTCCAGCTGTTCGTAAACAGCTCCGCAAGAAAAAACTCGAACCTAAAGCACTGCTGCTACTTGACAATTGTCCGGCCCATCCTCCTTCCGAATTATTGGGTTCAAATGGCGGACAAATCTGTGTGCTATAGCTACCATTCAACACATCAAAACCCTTGGACTAGGGGATTATTCAAAATTCTAAAAGTAATTATCGAGGTGAGTTGGTTTCAGAAATGATTTCGTGCAAGTCATCAAGGGTTTCCAAATTTCTAAAAGAACTAAACATAAAAGAAATAATTTATTTGGTGAAAAAAGCTTGGGATGGCATGAAACAAAAATCTATTGAAAATTGCTGGATGAAGGCTCTCGGGCCAGCCTTTTCTGTCAACGATTCTGCCTCTGAAAACCCAAACGATACTGATTCAGAACCAGAATTCAAAGGGTTTACAGAAGGACATCCTGCTAACAAAAACACAAAAGAAGACAAAGGTAAATTTATTTTTCAATTAAAGACTTTAATTTAAACACATCGCCTGAAATCATAAATGAGTGGCTAGAACTAAACGAAAATGGCTCAACTACAGAAGGTCTGACAGAAGAAGAAATAATTGTAGGTTGTGAGACTGGATCAGACTGCGAAAGTGATGAGGAATGATTACAGGAAGGAGTAGATGACAACGATGAGAATTATGTTGAAAAAGCCAAAATTTCCCATTCAGAAGCGCTAAATGCTGCCAAAAACTTGCACAATATATGGAGGGGCAAGATGCGGAACCTATCCAAATTTTACACCTACGTGGGATGATCGATTTCGTGAAGAAAAAGAAAGCCAAGACCGGGAAACAGCATTAAATAACTTTGTACTTCATAAAACCTCCATCCCAGCAAGACGAACCTGCAGACTACATAAACTTTATAAAAGTGCCTCTTGGAGTATGAAGTCTCTGGACTTGATGTAGAATCATGTAATATGTCCTCTATGGTAATAAATATTCAAAATGGATTTCACTGTTTATTATTTTCACACATTTTTATCAA
Source organism: Pelusios castaneus (assembly GCA_007922175.1). Lineage (NCBI taxonomy): Eukaryota > Metazoa > Chordata > Testudines > Pelomedusidae > Pelusios > Pelusios castaneus. The sequence continues at coordinate 37,799,625 of ML685766.1, forward strand.
AGTTTTCATGGTTCAACAAACATTGATTCTTATATTTGTTTCAATAATTTTATGTTTCTGTGATTTTTGTGTATTTTTGCATATTAAAATGTTGCATTTTTAAAATAGGATTATAAATTAACATTTATATTTTAAATTTTGCTAAACGAAATCAAGTTACAGTAGTTGAGTAGCCCATGTTGAGCGGCGCCTTCTGCACTGTGTATGGATTTCAGCATGGTCCCGTTTACACATGGTCTGTTTTACACGTGGTCCCGATGGCTTGTCTCCCTACAACTGCGCGTTAACCGATCTGCACTGTACTGTCGTTTTATTTACTAAACAAATGTGAAACTGACACTTGCTGCCTATCTAGCCTCTACCGTCATCTACACCTCAGTTTTTGTTGCCTGTCTTTGTCAGATTTCCAGAATACCTATACAGAGTAACATATTGGGTATCTACAGAAAACTCATAATTTTTCATGCTCCATAATCATTGTTAGATGTAGGAATGGGTATGATTTAAGGAAATAATGTATTTATATTGAAAGTATGGGCTTGTATTAAAAAGTAGTCACAGGGGGATAATATGTCTTCGTGATGATGGCTCATTCCAGCAGGAGGGATTTGTCACCTGCCCTGTGATGTGATGAGCCAGTGCTGTGACGCAAGGCTGTTTTCTAGCCTTGTCCCATCCCAAGACTTTCCATGGAAAATCATCAGAGACAGCTGCAAACAATTGAAACTTCGTGGAGTTAAAAAAGGAACATTGACAAAGACTCATCTTGCTTGCAGCTAAGGACTAAAGACTCTCAGTATAACACAGGCTGAGAAGGGGAGAGAGAATCTTATGTAATGCTTTTTTTTTTTTTAAATAATGGTCTCTGTATGCTTCCTAGCTCAGCTGCATCAGGTGTCAAGTGATCCTTTTATGGTCTGTTATCTTGCTTTCTTGTTCTTTAGCCACTGATTTACTTGTTACAGGAAGCATGCACTTCTATGATTAGAGAGGGGTGTGTGAGAGAGAGAGAGAGGAATTCATGGTTTTGTTTAAAGCCTTTTACAAGCTTGAGAATTATGTTTTTGTCTCTCTCCATTGAGACAGGTATTGCACCTTTCTTGAGATGAATTTTTTACCTGAGTTGTGCCTAGGAAGCCAGATTCAAAGCTGTTAAAAGAAAATTGGACCAATCTGTTCAGCCAAATATTCTGAAAGTTCACACGGGCTGACATACTCCTTTTAATGCTATTCTCTGTTTATATAAATCAGTGGCTTACACTTTTAGTGTAAAACAGCTTTCAGGATCGGGCTGAAGAAGGGGAGAGAAGTGGGGTCGGGCTGGAGGCGGGTTGGGCTAAGGAAGGGAAGAGATGCCGGGTTGAGAGGGGGAGAGACATAGGGCCAGGCTGGAGGAGAGGAAAGATGCAGCGGGTGGGGCTGAAGAAGGGGAGAGACACGGGGTCAGGCTGGAGGAGGGGAAGGACGAGGTGGGTTGGGCTGAAGAAGGGAAGAGATGCAGGGTCAGGCTGAGAAGGAGAGAGACATGGGGTCAGGCTGGAGGTGGAGAAAGACAGGGCGGGCTGGGCTGAAGAAGAGAAGAGATGCTGGGCTGAGAAGGGGAAAGTCGCGGAAGGGAAGAGATGCTGGGCTGAGAAGGGGAGAGATGTGGCGGGTCGGGCTGGAGGAGAGGAGAGATGAGGGATTGGGTTGGAGGAAGGAGATGTGGGCTCCCTGCTGTGGGAAGGCTCGCAGCTGCGTTGCAAGCCTTAAAAGGTTACAAACTGTGCTCGCACTGCGTGGGGGTTTGTGGTAATTGTGCGGCAGCCGTGCACCCGGACAGCTTAGAGGAAACATAGGTTGTGTGTCCTAATTTAGGGACACAAATCTTTTTTAGTCTGGAGTTAAGGTTGTAAATATGGATAATAATTGGGAGTGGGGGTGTGGGGAGGGACAACGGAACGTTATATTTGAAGGGGAAAAAACATGAAAAGCAGGACACTCTCATAGACTTTAAGGTCAGAAGGGATGGGTATGATCATTTAGTCTGTCCTCCTGCACAATGCAGGCCTCAAAAACTCACCCACTCACTTCAGCAATAAGCCTCCAACCTATGACAGAGTTATTTACCTCCTTAAATCATGATTTAAGGACTTTAAGATGCAGAGAATTCACTGGTAGGTGAGCCATGCCCTGTGCTACAGGGGAAGGCGAAAACCCCCCAGAGCCCAGGCCAATCAGCCCTGGGGGAAAATTCCTTCCCAACCCCAAATATGGTGATCAGTTAAACCCTGAGCATGTGGGCAAGCCTCAACAGCCAGTCACCCAAGAAGCAATTCTCTGTAATAACTCAGAACCCACTCCATGTACCCTCCCTTATTAGGCCACTTGCATATCCACCACCACCATTCAGATTTGAAGTCTCCAGTAAAAACACTAGAACGAATGCATCAAAAAAACTTTAACTGTACTTTGTTACACGTGCTCATGTTCTTCCCCCTTCCTCCCCTGCAACAAATGTGTATTTTACATAGGTCACATTACTCCCTTCTCAGCCCATCATGTGTATCTTATTCAGAGATTATCCCTCACTTCACCCTCCCCCAACAATAGAGCCTCTAATATGTTGCCTCTTAAGTCTCATGCACATACCAAAGGTCTCGGGAATTCCACTCCACCTTCTCATTAAATTTCCCCCACAGGAGACACTAGTTGATGTTTAAGCATTTTAATGGTTAAACTTCTGTCTTGTGGAAAGTCTAGTCTGCTACAGGTTTCTTAAACCTCAAATACTCCTGCTGTTAGTTTGGGTATACTTGAGTAAGCAATAGTAGGTCTAGTTGTCCACAACTGTTGGTAGAACTGCAAAGTATAGAAGGTCTGATACATCCCCAGCTGCAATGTGCAGTGTTGTTATAGCTGTATTGGACCCAGGATATTAGAGATAAGGTGGCTACAGTAATTAATATACGTTATTGAACCAAACTTTGTTGTAGGGAAAGACAGGCTTTCAGGTTTACACAACTCTTCATGTTTGACAAATGTATAGGGTATGTCTGCGTTTGCAAATAAAAACCCCTGGCTGTCTCACGCCAGCTGACTCAGATTAACGGGTTGGGTTGTGAGGCTGCTTAGTTGTGGTGTAGAGCCTCTACAGTCACCACGGTGGGGTTCCACAGACCTCCCTTCTTCTGCACAGGAACGTATTTCCTAATAGACTCTTGACCTGCGCTACTTAAACACATTCCGGGATAGCCCACTTTCAATAACATATGTACTTCCCTTATACCACACTTTGTATCCCTTCCACAATGCTTACTAACTAAGCTGTTTTTCCGGAATCTCCCAACTCTTGTACCATAGTCTCGACTTCCCCCATCCAGGATGTTGTAGTTCATGTATTGGTTGTACTTGCCATTCATACCATAATCTGTTCCTTTTCAAATGATCTGTACTCTGAACCTGGATGCCCAGTCACTCCCTTTATCTAACACCATTCTTAACGGTCTCTTAATCAAATATTGTAAATTTGGGCTCAGACTGCGCCAGTGTTTGAGGACCCAGCAAGGAGGGTGGATCCTAGAGCTTGAGTCAGAGTCTGAATGCTTATATCACAATGTAAACAGTCTCTTAGCCTGAGCCCAAGCATGACACAGTACATTGTGGAAGAGATTGTTTATATTAAGTAGTTCACACAAATTTCAAGGGACCATTCACAGAGAAGTGGCCTGTTAATAACCCTTTAGTCATAGGAGGGAAAGGAAGGGAAGGGGAAAAGGCAGCAGGGGATGAAGTGGACGGGATAACATATAAGTTCGAGTTCTGCAGTTATTCTTTGAAGCTAGAACTCGAACTTATATGCAAATTTGACTCAGTTGTCTTGGGGTTAAACAGGGACTATGGATTTTTCTTTCATTACAACAAGTGATTTGACCTCGCCCTCCTCTATGTGCTGTTCCCCAGTGTTTGAATCCTAACACCTATTTTGATTTGCTGTTACAGCCTGACCTGATCCTATGTCATACACTCCCCTGCATTTAATTTCCTCCCATTCTGTAAGTTTCCCATCGTCAAAGCGTCTGACGAAGTGGGATTTTCTCCCACGAAAGCTCATGCGATAAATAAATCTGTTAGTCTTTAAAAGTGCCACAGGACTCTGTTGTCTTTCTACAATAGACTAACATGACTACCCGTTTGGAATATATAATTGTAATGAGCCATGAATCCAGTATCTCTATTCAATCTATGATTTTTAGTGTCTAGCAAAGTTATGCCGCAGAGGTTTTTTTCAAACCACCAAAGTGAAGAGTTTAGCTCTGATATTTCCTAAACATGAGTTTTTTACATAGAAAGAGCATACGATGATAGGAGAAGGGTAATGTTAGATTGCTTGGGAACCGTATCTCTGCATTTATATATGTTAAGAAAACAAAAAACACCCAGATAGTATAAATTAAAACGAAAACTTTTGAATTTTCTGGTATCTGGGTATATTATGTTGTTGTTCTAAAAATACAACATGCTGTTAATTTTTTCCCCCTCGGTTACTGATGCATGTTTACAAACTTTATATCTTTCAAACAGTTGTGGGTACACATCAGATTTTTTAGAAAAATATTTTACTTTTAGTATAAGGTAACTTGTAGCAAATTTTTGGCAGACTTGTTTCACTTTAGGAAACACCGGGTTGCAATAGAGATCAGCATTGGCTTTTTAACTTAAAGCCACTGTCAGCCTTAAGCATGGAGTGATTAGCATAACTTTGAAATAAAAAGTAAATTCTGTCATCATACAGGAACTAAAAAAAAAAGTGGCCCATGTCTTGCTCAGCAAAATGTCCTGAAAGATTTTAAGGTGAGGAGATATTTCTTACCATAAATAAGCTCAAATTCCAAAGGGGTAGCCGTGTTAGTCTATTGTAGAAAGACAACAGAGTCTTGTGGCACTTTTAAAGACTAACAGATTTATTAATAAATAAATAAATAAATAAGCTGTGAACTGAACTGGATTTTAAATTCTTAGTTAAAAATCAACATTTTAATCCTGCAGTTGGCAGTACCTTTACTGTCAAAAATATCACTTATGACAGCAGAATTAGAGAGGCTCAATATCAAGTTGTAAATCATTTCTGTCCTATTTAATAGTAATTTTAACAAGCAGAACTTTCCTGTTGAGCATTTGAACAGTATATTTTGTCTTGGACCTTCAACTGCATTCCATGGTCTATGATTTAATGCTTGTCTGTTTTTCTAACAGGTGAATATATGCGGTAATGAGCTCTGTCTTATGACTTCCCATCTAGAGAGCACAAGAAATCATGCAAAAGAACGCTTAAACCAACTGAGAAAAGTAATAAAGACGATGCAGGAAGTGTCAGAGTCAACTACTGTTATATTTGGAGGGGATACAAATCTAAGAGACCATGAGGTGAATAGCAGTAAACCACTTGAATTATTTTGAGGACAAACCACCATGGTGAACTCTGGGTTTTTTCCTTTCTTTCTTTTTGTAGGCTACAGTGGCTTTTCCCCATGAATCAGTTGTGCATGGCAGAGATAGTGAGCTTTCTACCTTCATACATACACAGGTGTGCCTCCTAAGATATGTCCACACAGCAAAGAAGAACCCGCAGGTGGCCCATGCCTGCTGACTTGAACTGATGGGGCTCAGGCTGCAGGGCTGTTTCTTTGCTGTGTTGACTTCTGGGCTCAGGCTGGAACTCAAACTTTAGGATTCTCCCAACTTCTAGGGTCTGACAGCACGGGCTTCAGCTATATTCCAGACATCTACACAGCAGTAAATCAGGCCTGAGCCCCATGAGCCTGAGTCAGTTGGCATGGGTCAGCCACGAGTGTCTGGTTGTTCTATAGATATATGTTCCCCAGCATTCCCATCTTTAAAGTGCAACTCGGGCAAGTGAGGTTGCTGCCAAGTAAAGTTTATGCCCAATTGTATGTTTCTCCTTTGGAGCAATGTTACAGCTGAAGTGACTTCAAAATTAATAGAGATGGTGACTCTTCTTTCCCAGTGGACTTTGTGTAACTCTCTGAAACAATACAGCATTTGTTGTTCAGGCTGCAACTTTCAGAAGCATGCTAATTCTGGGTGCTACATTTTAAGTTGCCAAACTTTGAAAACCTAGTGCTAAATTTTCAGAGATACTGAGCACCAAGATCTCCAGTTGACATTAGTGAGAACAGTTGCTACTCAGTACCTTTGGAAAATCAACTCCCATGTGTCTAAATTTGAGCACAAATATGGAGTGACTGAAAACTAGGTCACTTTTGAAAAATTGGTTACTAGTGTTCCAATTGAGTTATATAATACTAACGGCCCGGTCCTGCACTCTTCATGTTAAAACTATTGGAAATGAACAAGAGTTGTATTCACAAGGAATGCAGTATCAGGTTCAATCACTTAGTCATTGGTTTCACACACACGCTTGGATTTGGCAAGTGTAACAGGAACAGTCAGTATCTTAAGTGGTTTAGATTTTTATATTTCTTAAATTTTTGAGGGGCTATCATATTTTAAATAGTATTTTAATAGTTGTGATCTCTTGTGTTTGGTGCTGTGCAGAAAAACAATATGCTGCAATATCTAAATTCTAGGTTTAGCAAATGATTGTCATGTATATTACATTAAAGGCTTTAGTGGGTATCATGTTGCATTTTTCTTTTCAGGTTACTGAAGTGGGTGGCTTACCTAACAATATTTTGGACATATGGGAGTTTTTGGGCAAACCAGGTCACTGCCGTTATACATGGGACACTAACTGCAATACTAATTTGGATGCAGATTACAAATGTAAGTTCCGATTTGATCGCATATTGTTCCGAACTGCAGCAGAAGGGGGACAGGTTATTCCACGGAGTTTGGACTTAATTGGACTCGAAAAATTAGACTGTGGCAGATTTCCCAGCGATCACTGGGGTCTTCTGTGTGATTTTGATGTGATACTATAAAGAAAACAAAGCTTTTAAAGTGTATATATTATTGCAAAAGCTTTTAAATATTTTCAACCTTTGGATATCTGAAAAATTAAATTTTAAACTTACATAAGGTTTCTTGTAATCCCAAGGGGTATCCATTCATTTAACATCTGCTGACATGTTTTCATAGTAAAAAGCCAAAACTTCTTTTTTTTCTCTTTGTATGTGTTCTGGGAGACTTTTTAAATATATATTGTGGCAATAAAGTCTAGAAATACAAAACAAAATTCATTTTTAAATGGAAGAGACAAAACAGTCTCAGATATAATCCACCCAGTAATTAAAACATTGCAATTCAAACTGTCTTTTTCTTTTATCACTTTTTGTTGTAGTAATCCCAATAAATACTGATTTGTAAGTTATTTTTAGTCTAAATGTCTTTAATGGCTTTTACCATAATTGTATGTTGTTTCTCATGAGGCAATTAGTATCATCTCACATAACTCAGGACATTTAAATGTAATTCAGAGTTCAGTCTTAAAGGATAACATTAGCATTTTCAAAAGGATGAACAGATATTAACATAACTAAACAGAAGGAGTTCAATGAACAATTGAAATATTACAGACTGGCTTTGAAAACAATAGAGGATATGGAATAAGAAACTTCTTCAGTCATCCATTTTACAATAGCTATATAGAAGTTGTGCTCTGGCTATTAAATAGCTCACTTTATCAACTTAGATATGAAATTGCATGTTGTAAAGCATGAGAACAAATGTTCTGGTAACTTTTGATGTCTTAAATCTCCTGAAATGATGTCTTAAATCTCCTGAAATGAGTTAATTTTTTTGAGCATTCTTCCTTCATCTAATCCTAATGCATTTCTTCTGCCACATTTTCATCAACGGAATGTTCATTGTAAAGCTGGAGCAGTCAGAAAGTGAAACTGAATTTTACTTTATACTTTTCAAAAGAGAGAGCGAAAAGAAGGTGATTTTTTGTTTTTAGTGTATGGGTAATTAACCACTTTGTGGACATTTTATGGAGGTACAAAGTATCAAGCTGTGTCATAACTGAAGGCTACAGCTCAGAATACTGAGTGAAGCTGGAGAACAGTGTAGAGCTATGGACTTCAGTGTAGAAGCCGTTTATTGAATCACTTTAGTTGCATTTTTAAGTAATGTATATCCTTCCAAATATACAAGGCAAACTTCAGAGGTGGAAAATACAAGCCAGCCTCAGAAAAGTAGATGTAAGGGAATCTAATTTAGTGTTCCATAGCCAAAAGGGACAAGAAGCAAGAGCCAGATTTTCAAATACATGTGCGTTTGCATGATTGGGGCCTTATTCTCTGCCCTGGCTTTGACCCTTGATGTTCAGAACTCAGATTCTGTTTCTATGAGTCTCATCCATGAGCTTTGAAGGTATGTCTGCATTGCAATTAGACATCCAGAGCTGGCCTGTGCCAGCTGACTCAGACTCATGAGGCTTGGACTAAGGGGCTCTTTAAGGATGCAGATGTTCAGGCTTGGCCTGCAGCCTTGGCTCTAGGACCTTGTGGAGCAGTGCAATTAAACAGCTCCTTAGTCTGAGCCCCAAGAGCTGGAGTCAGTTGCCATCGGCCAGCAGTAGGTGGCTAACTGCAGTATAAACATATCATGAGAGGTTCAGTGGCTGATGTGCTAACTATGTGGACTCCAGAGGAGCTGTAGGTGCCCATCACCTTTTAAAAAAAATTTTTTTTTAATCACTATATGTAAAGAAGGTGACTATTGTGTGCTAGAGCTTTAAAAGTTGATTTTTATGCTCAGAGATGGAGAAGTGGCTGTTTTGTCCATGGGGAAAAGATGTTCTCTCTGAACACTTATTTATCACCTGCAGTTCAATAATCTTCTGGGAAGGGTTGTGGTTTTCTTGCCTGCCTTCCAAAGGGTCTCTATCCTTTTTCTTCGCCTCATTCTGTGACCGTGACCTGTTTCCAGCTCACAGAGAAACAAAGTTTCTAAAACCAAAATCCACTATTCGCCAGATTTTCCTTCATACCATAAAATAGTGCTGGCCTCTCAGTCCCACCCTGCTCTTCTTACACTTTCATTTCCTGTCAGTCCCTCATCACTAAATCTAAAATGCTAAGAGATTTGCATTCATCATAATTTCACTTTTTCCTCCATTTTCGGTGCTTGTGGTCAGGGTACATGGTGACTAGGCTAACCCTTCCTTAAAATCTTCAGAAAGAGAGGGATAGAAAAGTGCTTCTGCTTTATTGATTTTAGGTGGCACTAATTTACTCAGACTGCTGAGCTCTGGCTGCTCTCCCTTGCATGCAGCACTTTCTGAATTATTATGGACACATAAAAGACAATCACCTGATCTCCTGTGATGAGATCTTTGAACTAGGGCATGGGGGGCAGGGAATGAAAAGGGCTTCAGAATCCAAATTTAAATCTTTTGGTGTTTAATTTAGCCTGTAACCGAGAGCTACAAACCAGAACCAAATCAGTAACTCAGGACTGGATGATTACTGATTGATTGGAGCCTTACTTTGATTGGAAGCCTTTTTGACCCCTGAAATTACTGTTATATGGGGACATACCATTTGTGTTAAGGACAATTTATTTTTCTAGTTATGCTATAAGAAGATTAGGTTCAATGCAATTACTGGTTTAAAAAAAAATACTTCCATCAAAATGAGGCAAGTATGTATACAGTCTATTAAACTTTTCCTCTCAAGTTGTAATGAAAATGATCATACTTTAGAAGAATGAGTACATTGCTATATGCAATGTTGCTGTAGCAGTGTTGGTCCCAGGATATTAGACAAGATGATGAGGCAATATCATTTACTGAACACTTCAGTGAAGATGCTACCTATGCTGATGAGAGGGGTTCTGCCATCAGCACGGGTAATCCTGCTTCCTGAGAGATGGCAGCAAGTGGATGTTGTCTACACTGCTGGGTAGGTCAGTTTGACTGTCACTCAAGCATGGTTTTTGTTTTTTTTCACATCCTTGACTGATGCAGTTATACTGACCTGACTCTTTTTTTTTCTTCACATCCATGAGTGATGTAGTTATATTGACCTAACTTCTTTGAGTAGACTATGCCTAATACTTGAAATCATGTTAGCTGACTTCATTATATCTTAAGGAGAGCCTAGGATGAGAAACAGTCATGGAGAAGATGACTATATTAAGCATGAGCCAAGGGTTTATATGGTCATCTAACATAAAAGTAGAATTGCCTTGTCTTGACTAGGATTGTTAGAGCTTGTCTAGACTTAAAAGTTAATTCAGATTAAGATAAAGTGTAAATTTAAAGTCCAGTAACTATTCCTGACTAACTCCACTTGTAGACAATTTTACAGGCTAATTAACAGTTAGTTAACAGATTAAAAATAGATTTTTTTGTTCCTAGTGAAGATAAGGAGACACTGAAGAAGCATTAGTTCTAAAAAGGACTGAACTCTGAAGATTAGAAAATTATCAAAATAGTCATTTGAGAAAGTGCTTGAAAATAACAACATTTAGGATTTGTGTGTAAGTAGAAGTTATTTTCTGGAGCTTCATACTATTTTTCCAGGGGACCAACTAAAGCTGGTGCCTGCTCTGTGAGACAGTTAGGAAAACAATGTAATAATGAAATATTCTTTGATGCATCTGAATGGGCCAAAGGTGATTAACCAATTATCGTTCCTAGAAATAAAATTACAAGCTATACAAAATGTATTGTGCTGCTGGTTTTGTTTCCTAGTTGTGTGATTCTCTGTACTGGCCCTCTAGGTCAGCGCTCTTTCTCTGCTCAGGCTGACAATCCTTTATTCTAAGTAAAAAATTGTTTTGACAGCCCCCCCTCCCCCCGACGTTTACTGTAAAAGTGAGAATAAAAATGTATCACTGATAAGCTTTTATAATTTGTGTGTGTTTTAAGAGCGCAATGCAATATTTGACCTTGACAGGTAAGGGCATATGGGGGAAATGAGATTTTCTTGGCTTTAAAATGTAACAAAATTTTCAATGCCTCATGACCCTCCTGAGTGCCTTGGTGGATGGACAGGTGTTCCTACATGTTGATTAAGAAACACTGGTCTGGCTGCTTCACATAGTTGTGGGAAATTGTCTTTACTGCCTGAAGCAGCTTAGTAAATGTGGAAGACATATTTGAGCAAATCCTGCCTTATTGTATGGGTAGATTTTCACTGAGGTGCTCAACCACTTTCTGGATCGTTTAGGATTAGGGGGACAGACCATCTGCTCATCCTTCAAGGGGGCAAATCCCACCCCCCTCATGGAACAACAAAGATGAAAATTCCCAAGCTTCCTGCTATTGTGTGTTCTCTTTCTCCAGAGAGGAGAATCTGATTTAATGTATTTAACTTTTTTCCACAAACTGTTTTGTCACTATTGCAGGAGCAAGTTGCCTCTGGCCACATTCAGATGCAAAGGCATCGGAGACAGCAGTCATGTTTGCAGAGATCCAGTGACGGTAGTTATTACCCATTCACATTTTGGCCTTGTACACACTACAGAGTTATTGCGCGATAACTCCGAAAGCGTACACACAAATGCTGTTTGTTGTGCGGCAACAGCCCTCTTGTCGCGCAACATGAAAACCTCCTGGACGATAGGGTGATAGCAGTTATCGCGGAATGGCTGTTTTGTGTTACAGTGTGTGTGTGTACACTCATCATGCAATAATCAGCCTCCGGAAATGTCCCAGCATTCCAATCCTGTCCTCTCTGGTCTTCCTCCTGCACTCTGGCTGTGACGTGACTGGCCCTGCCCTCCTGTGAGTCCTGGGAATTTTTTAATTGTTCCCCTGTTGTCATGTCCTCTTTGTTTGGCATGGAGTGCATCTGTTTTCACAAAAAGCAATGGCGGCTCAACGCAGCCAACATGCTCCCATCTGGACCACAGCCAAGGTGCTGGACCTGATCAGCATCTGGGGAGAGTCTGCTGTGCAGGCACAGCTACGCGGTAGCAGGTGTAATTTTGACATCTGTGGCCAGATTTCTCAGGCCATGGCAGAGGGAGGATATGAGAGGGACACTCTGCAGTGCAGATCAAAGGTGAAGGAGCTCAGGATAAGCTGCCAGAGAGGCAAACCAGCGCTCTGGGTCGGCACCGGTTACATGCATATATTACAAAGACCTGGAAGCCATCCTCAGCGGGGATCCCACAGCCACTCCGAAGACTCCTGTGGACACATCAGCACCCCCTCAGCCAATGGATCTCGGAGCAGACCGGGATGATGAGGTGATAGATGAGGAAGTGGAGCCGGAGGATGACCTGGAGGCTGAAAGTGGTGCAGCTGACTTAGGGAGTCAGGAGCTGTTCTCCACCCCTCTTCCCCGGCCCCAAGACATACAGCCAACATTCCTTCTCCACCTCTGAGGCAGCAGAAGGGAGCTCTGGTAAGGTTTTTTTTAAAGGTGATGCTTCTCTGTTTTGGAGCTATGTCTTGTAGCTAAATGAAGAGTGGTTGGGAGTGGGGTGTTTTGGGTAAGATGCAATCGCATTTCATTTCCCACTGCCCAGGGCATCTACTCTGCATTCATTAGCAGTGCATTAATGCATGCAGTAATTCTCCAATAATCCTCTGCGTTGAGCTCACTAAAGGTTTCCTGGATGTACTTTCACAGACTCCTAGCAACATTGGACAGGAGAGCTAATGTGTTTCCACCCCCATAGAAGAGCACTCTCCCTTGCCAGTTGCAAAGCACAGTACTGGGAACCATGGCTGTGCACAAGCCTGCAGCATACGGTCCTGGCTTATATCCGGTCACATGTAGGATATACATTCTAGCTTGCAGGGGCACTCTAAGGAGTGAGATATCAGCTTCCATGGCTGTGTCCTGTGGAGAATGTTGCCCCAAACTGTTAGTATTCAAAGTGCACTTTAGTATTTTAGCCCTCCAGACAACCCTTCCCTGAATTCTTTTCAGTCACATAAAAGAACCATTCCTGGGACCCAAGAACAACCTACCTACCTTGTTCAGTTCAGTCAGGGAACTAGAGGATGCACATTGCCTTGGGCACAGTGGAATGTGCTGCTCAAACTTAACATTGGTTCTGTAAGCAATGTGAGAACAATAGCTGTACTTATGATGTTTCATTTTCCCCTAGAAATGACCTCCAGCGGGCCGTGGTCTGTACCAGCTGACCAGCTGTGATAGATAAGAAGGCAGCCTCGCAGAAGCAAGGATATGTTTCATGAGCTCCTGCAAGCCACCAAGGCTGCAGCAAGGGAGACTAGAATTTGGATTTCATCCCCTAGCACCTTTCCAACTGGTTATGCTCATTGGTTTTTTTTATCTGTGGCAAAGTTAGGCTAATAACTTTTCTCTTTCCCCACAGCCACATTTAAAATTTTTCAGGTGCTATTCTCCTATTCTACTTCTGTTCTAAATTAATGAATTTAAATCATTATTACAGACTTAAAACTCAGCGACTCAGTACTTTAAGATTTTTGCTGAATGTGCTTTTTACTATTTTATCTGCAACTGCAGAAGCCGGGTCCAGTCAAGTCCGTGGAAAGATAAAACTCTTCTTAGGATAATCCTATGTGAGATAAAGTGGCCTAGTTGAATCTTGTTTGGGACCAGAATCTGACTGGTGTAGATAATTATATAATACTAAATGCAAAGACTCTACTACTACATTTTAACCCTCTTGTTTCCACATTCTATCTGCCTTAGAACCAAATGTTTAAGTCCCAGCAAGGTCAGCTTGAACCTTCATCCTTTTATGTATGCTTATATACATTTTCTAGCTATCTAATAGGTGTGTGTTTTCCAAGTAGTTACTGTATGTATGTTCTCTGGATGTAAGCTTTCTACTACCATAACTTTTCTGCAAGTACACCGATTGAAAAGAACCCCAAAATGCATTTATATGTAATCTAATGATCTGGGGGAGAGGCAGCTGGCTCATGCCTTTTAAATGCTTGAGGTTGGCAATACTACCTTTACATATAGCTGTGTCCAGAGCGCATTTTGCTTCATGTACATTATTGGACAATGAAATAACTAAAACAGTGTTAAGACTGAGATTTTATATGTAGGAAATAGGTGTTTCAAAAGGGGGCCCATTCCCTCTCACTTCCCACTGTAGTTTGTTACCAATGACAGAGCCATGCCTTACCCCTCCTCTACATACGCAGGCTGCTTCCTGCCCCTCCCTGAGAAACCGCTTTCCTGGATCTCTCAAATGGCAGTACCAGAGTAAGGCAATCTCCTCCTGTAGTTATTGCACTAAGCAAAGAATGGGAAACCCTGGGGATTCCTGCCAACTGTTTATTCTAGAAAATGATGCCCTTGCACTGTAGCAGTGCAATGAGAGAGGAAGAGTGTGTCTGTTGAGGTCAGAACATTTTCTCGTCCCCGTTCCATCTAGAAAATCCTGGGCATGGAGGAAAATAGTGTTATGCCTGACTGACACTAGCAGAAGATAGAGGAATACAGATGTTACTCCCCATCCCACTTCCTTAAGAGCCAGGGAGGAGGAGGCCTTGCTCTCCTTGAAAACAACATTGATAAAGAGAGAGGGCTTGGGTGGCCGTTGAGCAAGTAGAGGTAGAGGTTGGAGGCCACTTGAGCTTTGAGTATTGAAGCTCCTGAGAAAACCGACAGTGTTCTCATCTCACTGTGACCTCCTTTGAAACTGATCTCTGCAGCAAGGTTGGCTACCTTCTCCTCCCACACAACCCCGGGGGGATTATTGACTCCAGCTTGCAGCTGGGAAAGAGCCTCAATTACAATTTCCCTCCCACCCCACACCTGCTTGACTTGTCTGCTGCAGCTGCCTTTTAAAACACATCTTTGTCACTTGGACACTTCCATTTTGTGTCTTTCTCTTAGTTACAGCAGGGGACGAATGGGGAAACCAGGTTTCTGGGTATTCCTCGCTGCTTTGCCTTGCTCATGCCATAGCACTCTCTTGTGCCTCAGTTTCCCCATCTGTAAAAACGGGAACAACACCATTCATCCCCCTTGGAAGGGGGATTGAGCACCAGCGAGAAGAAAAGTGCAATGGCAGGGTTAGCTGTGGTGAGCAGAGATGAGTCTGAATCAACATCTCAGCTCTGAAAGCCTCAGTCTCTTGAGGGTTCATACCCTGCCCCTTCGGGGAGCTGGGAGTCGCCCCCATTCAGATCTGCGGCTAGCCTCGCTGTTTTGCTAAACCTCTGCTGTAAGGCACCCAGCCCGCCCGGCGGACATACCCTCCATCCCCCACGCTGCCCAGAGCCCTCCCTATTCCCGCCCTCCGCTTCTTCCACTGTGGAGCCGCCCGACCCTTGCACCGCCGCCGGCTCTTTGCACGCCAGGCTGGGCCGCCGGGGTACGGCGCCAGGGGGGTGGGCCTGTCCGCCCGGCCGGTGGTGCTGCGTTGCCATCACTCAGCGGCTGCTGGGAGGCGAAAGGAGGAGCCGCCGCTGCTCTCTGGTTCGTGCTTCGGCAGCCCCCGCGCGGGGGAAACGGGCAGCAGCCGCTGTCTGAGTCAGCAGCAGAGCTAAGACGTGAGGCATCGTGGCCTGGTCCCTTGTTAGCGACCCGCGCGCACGTCTCCTTCCCCTGGATCCATGGGGCAGTGAAGGATATTGCCAGGCCCTGGGAAGCGACAGCTGCAGCCTCTCCAGGTAGGGTCCCCTGGTCCCCATGAATGCTGCCTGGCGAGTGAGTGCATGCCCATTATAGCTCAAACAAAGGATGCTTTGGGTGCTAGCAGGAACGAACAAGGGGTAGGGTGGGGTGCTGAGAGCCACTGGACCCTGAATGTGATGGAAACCACTTTCTAGCCAAGAGGTGTGTCAGCTCCTTAGTTCCAGCAGCACCCATCATGCAAGCAATGGTTTGAGCTTGGAAGGTGGTGTTCAGCGGTGCCTGGGTCTGGGCAATAAGGACCTCGTGTTGCACCAGCTAATTGCTGTGCAGATCATTGTTTATTTGAAAAGGATGGGAAGCTCCCTTCCACTTTTGCCTATAAACATTCAGTAACTTCCCAGCCAGAGAATGGATGCTCTTTCCTGCTCTCTGGCTTGCCTAGGAACATGCATTACTTTGTTAAAGGTGTCACGACACCCAGTTTATAGGGATTGAGAGCTTTAGGCGATTTCATGGGCTGCATTCTCCAAGAATTTCAGAAATATATTGCTGGTCTAGATCACAGAAACCAAGAGCCATTGTCCCAGTTGTATACACTTGTGCATCTCACAGCAAAAAGGAAGGAAATACATGCTCCTTTGCAAATATGTTTTCACTCTGATTTTAGGCAAATTACCTCTCCCTTCTGCTGAATTAGAGCACTGGAGAACAATGACTACCTGTAAAAAATACTGGACAAAGCAGTTTTATTATATGATCATGAGGGTCATTGGGAAAAAAAATGCTTTGCAATTGCTCAGTGTTAGTATTGTTTTATTTCCATAATGTTTGTGATGAGTGTGTACAACCTGTTGGACTAGGAAGCAAAATTATCGGTATGGATTCACGACTGTAGTGAGGGCATTTCTTTTCAGTTTCCATTTAGGTTAAAAAGGGTCAAAAAAGGGAAAAGTCTTTTCCAAGTGTTGCTTTGGAAGTAAACAGATATGATGGAGCTGAGAACTCTGCAAATGTTACTGTTACAGATCCCTCTAGAAATCAGTAATTTGTAACTGAAGTGCTTGCTTTTATTATCAATATTTATTTAGTTTATGTACCATTGGTGAGCATGGCATTTACATATTTGCTAAGTGAAATGTTTTATTCCATATCAATAAAAGGAAAAACCACTATCAATTATTTCATTATTAGTAGAGTTTTGGGTGCTGTGTAAATACTAGGTGCTTTACAAATACAGAAGACGGTTTCCTGCCCCAAAGAGCATACCGTCTGAATAAACAACCTATACATAAAAGGGGAGTAGGAGATTAAATGCAACACTAGCCTATTTCTTCTCCAAATCCATGTGCGTGAACATTATTTATATCACAGTAGTGCTGATCGGGTCCCTTCTATTAGATGCTGTACAAAGCCAGAGAGATATATAGTCCCTGTCCTGAAGAATTTACAATCCAGTCAGTTTTGGGATTTTAAACTCTCCTGTCGTGTCTCTGTTTGTACAGCACCTAGCAGAAGAGGCCTGACCCTGAGCAATATAACTGTAATCCATATAATAAGAATCCAAGATTGTTACTCTGTGTGACAGTCTGAAACCAATTATGTCTGTATAGTCAGTATGAAGTGATGGAAACAGCCACAAACATGCCTGAAAGCAGATTTTGTTCAGAATGTCACCAGGTTGAACCATCACTCTGATTCACCATCTTTTACAGCCCAAATTTTTAAAGTTCTTAGCCATTTTGATTTTACAAATTATATCTGTGCATTGGTCTGCTACAGTAAGGCATGTATCTATGTGTCCCCAGAATCCTAGACCATTGTGATATCCATTGTAATTTTACTAATTACCAGTCTTACTGTAGAGCTAATTTGGATGCAATGTTTCACTGGCTTGTATGAGAGACTGCCCAGATGATGGCTAACCTGTCCCAGCTACCACATCTAGGTGCCCAAATGCCACCTCCACAAATCAACACAAATCTTCCAGCACAATCTCCTGCAGATTGTCCAACAGTCCAATATCCTGCATCCCACAGTGTCCAGAACCAAGTTCTTTAGAGGAAGGTACAGAGCCCCCTAGAGAAAGTTCCTTCTCCAGCTGAGGCAGGTAGTGCTTTGTTTATGTCCTGATGCATATTCCTTGATAAATTTGTATTTTATCCAGTTCAACTGTATATATTCCAATTATTTTTACAAATGTCTAATCCCTTTCAGAACAGTACTAAAATTTTTGCCTCCATTATACAAAAGTTGCAGTGAGTTCCACAGATTAATTAGATCTTGAGTTAAAAAAAATTCCTTTTTTAGTTCTGTGACATTTCTCTCCCAATATCTGGCCTGGTGTGCCGCTGTGCCTCCTCAATCACCCACTCCTGCACCCCAACTTACTCCATTTTGCTAGGTGGCCACCCACTCCTGGGTCAGTCCACAGCAGCCTCCGGTGTGTAATTGATTCCAGGCGTGGATGTGAGATCTCCAGCCACGTAGGGGATGGTCCCTCAGGCAGCACGCTCGGCCCCCAGATGCCACATCGGGAACTCCCATCTTGCAGGGATTGGGGCCCTTCCCAGACCACTGCAAGCTCATAAACACAGAGTCCATCCGTTTGACAAATAAATGGAAATGCCTGCAGCTTTTGCTCCCTCACACTCTCTAAAATCCACCCAGCTTTAGAAAAAACAAGCACTGGTTTATTGATTAGAACATGATTTTAAGTGAGTATATAGCAAATCAATACACAATCATTTAATAAAGCGTTCAGGAGTTTACCACTAGCAAATGAAAATATAAGATGCATTCTAACCTAAAGTTTGTCTGTTCAATCTTACTCATAATGATTGGATGGTTTTGCAGCCAGTCTCTGCCTTTCCCTAGGCAGGGCACAGATCTTGCTTGCAGGTAGAGATGTTTCAAGATGGAGATTTTCTGGCAAAAAGCCTCTAAGAGTTCAAAGTGTCTCCTTTTCAAACCCCTTTAGCGCCTCTGCCTGCCCACTCCCCTGTCTTGAACTGAGGTCATTTACTTTGTTCAGAAAGCGCCGGTGATCTTCCTCTTTCCAGCCAAGGTCCTACAGACATTTAGCTAGCCCTTTGTCATTACTTTCTCTGGATGTGTGCTTGCAACGCTGACTGTTTACATGCTGCTGGGAGATGGCTCTGTCTCCCCTCTTGAGCCATGTGAAATACATGGAACCTGTTTCACATAAGTACATGTATGATGCTGCAGGAAACATGATACTATAGCAATACTGCAGAGCATGTTATGTTCATTCATAAAGAAATCCCTTGCATGGCATATTTGGCATCAAACCATACAATTATATTGCAAAAGTGAACAGGAAAGCTACGTAGATCATATCCTAGGGTGTGTGTGTGTGTGGGGGGGAAGCATCCCATGACAAGTCCTGCCAGGGGCACACTTGGCTGTGGTATTTGGCGCTGTGTGATCTGTACCTGTATATAGTTCTTTCTTTACCTTTATTGTCTTAAAATAAGCACATCTGTTAATCCTGCATGTCTGTGTCTATTTGTGGCGTGGATGTTGTTTTTGCTCCAGGTGTTTGACTGTGTGGATCAGCTTCTTGCTTGCCTAATCTCAGAACCCCCACGTATTCTATATTTTGCTTCTCTGAATGCTGTTGTGATGTGCATCTCCTGACATGGAATGCAAGACCAGTGACATGGGAATCAATTCATCTTCAGTCCATTCTCCAACACCTCCCAAAACCCACTGGTACGTTACCATCTCTCTGAGGCTGCTCTTGGAACTTCTTATGACTACATGGGAGGAAGGTATTCTTTTGCTGTGCTGTGTTGTTTACCATTAGTGAATGATACTGTGTGTATGGCTTATCAATCACGCCCTGGTTACCTTCATGTGCTGTGTCTGATAGTCGCCTTTGGCAGTGTTTATTGTAGTTTTTGCAGCCTTTTAATAAACTTCAGAATGTCCTAGGACCAGCAGGCTCCATGCCAGTTGCTCACCCTTCTATTAACTGTACATGATGTGATTTACTCTTTCTGTCCATATGATCGTGGATCACTTTGCATAGAACATTTTCCATCATATTGTGTTTCAAGTTCTGGAGTTGGGATAATGGGGGACCCTGTCTATTTTAGCCTTGAAAAATTGTCAGAAAATTTACTAATGCTGGCAGGAGATACACTTCTCTGGCCTTTACCAGAATGAATAGTATAGTGATATTTTACTTACTTCTAACAAAAGGAAACAAAATATATTTGCCCTAATCAAAATGGTGAATAAGGTTGTTTTCCCCAAGATATTAGATCTAATCTCTCTCCATCTGTCCATACACAAACTCAAACACAGACTCAGAGCTCAAAAGATATGTATGAAATCCAGCTAAGACAGGAGTCATATCTAAAAGCAGCTGCAAGGAACTATGAATGGTATAAGTATATATGTCTCAGCTACAGGATTTTGGTTTTGCTGGCAATGCTCTGCATATCAAAGCAGTCCTGTACTGAGGCTTTTCTCTTCCAGATCATTTGACTCAGTCTCACTTAACATCTAGATGGTCCATATTTTTAGCATAAAAATAATTAATCAGCCATGCAGGCAATGGTGTTTAACCTGATCTTGGTCACGTGAACCTATCTGAGCCCGTCAGAGTGTGTCTGGCTATTGAAAGCTATAATAAATATTTATATTAAAGTACTTATATAATTTCAGAGTCTATTTTTTACAACATGAATCCATCAATCCACTCCCTTAATATGAAAACATTGATTCCCTAGAATATTCCCTAAAGTATTCATTAGTTGGCAGGTGTATGTGGCTTTGAATACCAAATAGTGGTTGTTCACATTTGTCGAGCAAGCTATATGTTGTCTGATATGCTGTCAAATAGTAAAAATGACATAAATCATCTTCTGCTCATAAAAAGGGGAGCCTCATTTTTGTATTTAAAAAGAGAGAACTGTTAGAAAACTTCTGCAGTCAAACTGACATTTTACCATGACGTGTTTCTCATGTTAATACCATCACCATTTGCAGCATCATGACCAATACTATTTTAAACTTAAAGGCAGAATTTGCTTTAATTGCTGACCCTGCAAACTGAACCAGATATCTACAAAATAAAACTGTTTGCTTTGTGAGCATCACCTCCCAGGCTAAACTGTTAAAAGCATGATTTTGGATGTTTCAGTTTTGGGGCAACCGCCCTCTGGTTTTCTGACGGCTCAGCTCGTCTGCAAACCAGGATCTAAGAGTTTCAAATGTCATCCAGAAACGGTGACCACTTTTGAGTCTTTTGGCCTTGACAGGTAATGGACTGTCAGTCAAAGAGCAGGTTTGAAATAAATAGTTGATGGGTGTGGTGCTTTCTCAGTGTACGCAGGACAGTGAGTCACCTTGTTACTCTCCCTGGCCTTCAGTGACAGGACAGTTTGTTTGGTCTTAACTGGGTGTAAGCCCTCTGAGGCCACCAATCAGTTAGCTACCCTAACAGTCTCCTCAGGGTTCTCTGCCAGTCCTTATTTTGCCTTGCAGGTTAACAATAGTTTCACCCCAGCCTTTGAAGCCCTGCTTAATGCTCTGTCTGTGCACTCACAGAAGTGACCAGATAAGCTGTCCCCAAAGGAACAATGCAACACACCAGCTTCTATGATTCAGCTCATCAGCTCCAGTAGAACATCATAGCACTGAGATAAATTTATAGTGAAAGCAATTATCAGTTTATTACCAAAGGCTAAGATGTAAGAGATAGTAAGGATAAAAATGGAAACAGAAAGGTTTACATATAAACAAAAAGCATAACACTGTTCCTAGAGTCTAAACTCAACTTTAACAGGATGAATCCTCATCTAAAGTAGCAATCTTCTTGCATCTCCAGTCAACATGGCTGGGATCACTTTTCATGAATGCAAAATATGCTGTCCTTTTTGCTTCCTCAATGAAAGATCAAGAAATGTCCTTTTGCCTTCTCCTGTCATCCCCCAAATGTCATTGTTTTGTCTCCATGACCAGGTTGGTGTTTTCCTTGTGTGCTGGCTCCATATTGCCTTCACATGCTCAGGCTGATATTATATGCAAACAGGCTTCCAATGTGTTGGCTAACCTTGCCTATTTCACATGTGAACTGAGGCAGAGAGGTGAATATGCATCCTTTGTCTGGTCAAAACTGGCTTGACAACCCTACTTCGATTTAGACTTTAAAAATATTTTTTTTGGTATATATACACACAACTCCTTAAATATGACCAATACAGTCATCTTATGACAATTATGAGGATAAGCACTATGTAAGCTTTTATTAGAGAACTTTCTTTGAATGAGGCTGGAGAGTGAACTGTCCTTTCATATAAGAGGGCTCTATATATTGCTTTAGATCAGTGGTTCTCAACCTTTTGCAGGTCGCGACACACTTGGTGGTGTATTGTGACCCTATAGGACACACCTATGCCTGACTGCACCGCGTGGGGAGTGTTTTTGTTTCTCATCTCAATGGGAAGAAGATAGGACCCTGATTGCTACTTTATGCTATAGTCAAGGACTAACACAGCTATCCCTTTGGAACTTGTCAAGGATTTAGATGTAGTCCCTAATGTAGGTAATCCAGACTTTACCCTTTTTCATTGTTCTAACCCTGGGCTAACTTTTATGTGTATGGAATATCAATGAATTTACTGCCTGGCTGGCCCCTTTCTCATTCCAACAGGGGAAATGACTTTAATCTATATCAAAACCCAGGGGGATTGAAATACAGAGAAAGGTTCTGGGAAATGCAGTTATTATTATTTTTTTGTCCTCTACACAGTCTGATGCTGGGGGATTTGCCCAGCTGCCGAGCATGTTAAAAAATCACAAAGTGGAAATATTTGTCTTGGGCTGCCAGATACAGAATTCTTTTTGGCTCAGGCAAAGCTGAAAGCTGGCTCAGGGGGGAAAAAAGTGATTTTCAATGTAAGACAATATCTTTTTATTGTCATATAAACCTGCCTTCTGAGCAGCTCTTCCTCTGAAATGTGAATAAGATTACAGGTCTGACTTAAAGTGATGAAAGCCATGAAAATTCAAAGTTAATGCTAGAAGCACTCTTTCCTCAGTTCACATCATTATGAAAATAAAAAGGCTCAGTAACATGAGTGAAGGAGGACAGAGATTCAGCTATAATACCAGATCTCCTGACTTGGTTGATTTAAACCAGACCTTTCATCTACATAATTTTTTAAACACATGCTTTTATTAATTTAACGACATCAATATAAGCAACTTCTGATCCGGTATGTCTGTGTATTAAACAGTGCAATATAGTGGGATAAAGCAGAGTGGGGGAAGATGCATGGTATCCCTAAGAAAGGAAATAGTTACATTTTGGTGGCAAATATCTGCAGAATTTGCCTAATCTCAGAATTCTTTCCCAGGGCTATACCCTGTCTCTCTCTGGAGATTGTTCATGGACCCAATTCTTTAGATATTTAATGTCAATTATTTTTAAACGGGTTTTATATTTTTTTTAATGTAGGAAAGGCTTCACACTTAGTATTAGCATACACATTTTGGATCAGATATTGCTCCCACTGACATCAACGGTAATTTTGCAATTGACTTCAGTGGGAGCAGGCTTTGGCCTTTTGTTACATAGAAAGTAAATAAAAACAGTTACCTATCATCTGAAAAAAAAAAAAACACTGAATGATACAGAGTTCCTATAGGGTAAAAATAGTCTGTATCATAATGTTTATGGAAGTAGGGTGAAATTAAGCTTGTGCCAGTTTTTGTGGCTTTTTGAATGCTCATCTTTGATACCTTACTTGCATTCTTTTATTGTAGATTTATAAAACCTGGATTTTCTAGAAAAATACAAGTCATGGATGACTGTAACAACCCCATGTTCCACAGGGGCCTCATGAGTAGGGGTTCCAACAGTGCAAAGATATTAACCAAATGAGTCTGTTAACCTGTGTGAATCAGCCCCTAAAGGGGGACATATAGTAGGACACTGAAACAATGGGTTATGGATACAGGAGAAGGAACCTCTACTTTGAAGCCATCTTAGAATTGGCATGAGAGGCAGTGTAGCTAAGTGGCTGAATCTTGGGTGTACTGTATTAGAGACCTGAATTCTGTTCCCAGTTCTGCCAGCTATGATTTTGTGGAACCTTTACTTACTTATTCTATAAAATGAAAGGGTTGATACTTGCCTGTTCTTGGTGGTAAGGGTATAAGGCCTTGCCTACTAACTCTGTATACTTTACAATCCTTATTTTTAACACCTGTCAGAAGAAGAGGTGAAGCGTGACCTCCTAATTCTTTTGATTCCCTATCCAGTGCACCTTCCCTTAAAGCCAGAGGAGGTCTATCCTAAGGAGACACATCTGGTTTGTAGAACTGCTTCAGGATTTCAGGAAAGGTTAGAGAGCATGCCCAGTGCAGATGTTAAGAGATTTTAGGACCAACCCCCTAATAAATTCTACTGCATATGCACAAATGGAAGCTTTCTGTGACTTATGACTTGTCCAGTTCTGAGTGGATTTTTATTGGCACAGAAAAAAGCATCTCTCTGACTATAGGAGCCTATCCCTCTGCCAAATTTCAAGTTCCTGTTTCAAACCTGAGATGCTGGTGGGAGGATTTTAAGTTAGAAGGTTGGCAAAACTTCCTGTTTTTCCCTAACGTTATGCTCAAAAACAGCTGAAATCCAAAGAAATTCAACCTGAACCGGAGACCAAACATGAAGAATTTCAGAGCAAACAATTAAAGTTTGACAAAGATATAAGTAATTGAATTTTGGGGTTATACTGGTAAGTGGTTGGCAACTTTAATAATAGAAGTCTTTACCACCAGTTCCTAAACTGTAAAATGGATGTAATAATACTTACTTAACTTACAGGTGTCTTACGAGAATTAACTAATGCTTGTAAGTGTTTGTACATCCTTTAGGATAAGGTGCTGCATAAGAACAAAATATAATTATTTTCCTTCTCAGTTAAGCATGTTGGACCAGATTTATTCTTAATGTAACTTCATTGAGTATGTGGAGCTACATCTGAGTTGAATTTAGTCTATTTGATTAATTACAAAACCCCCAAAGCTCTGCAGTACTAGATTAAACTAAAGTTTTTTTGTTTTGTTTTGTTTTTTGTTTAATAGTTGATGCTTATCAAAGTGGGGTAAGAGTGGGAGGAAGAAATGGATTAATACATTTTCATCCTGCTTCTAGGAATTTATTTTTGAGGAGGATCTGTAATTGCAAATATCAAAACACTCTACAGCATAAATCAGCATTGTTTATTTTGGAACAGTCAGATAATTGTTCTTTCCTTGGTTTTGTATCATTTGAATAAATCAAGATAATTATTTTGATATGTGGTGTCCTGGATTCTCTGTAATAGTCTCTCAAAAATGGATTTTATTGCTTGTTTTGTAGGATTAGTTTTATGACTGTTAAATTATATTTTAAAAAGTGTCAGGCTTCTAAAAAGTGAATAATTTTTCACAGTTTTGCAGGCATCTTGCCAAATCACTGCTTTTTACATTTGGAACTTGAGATTCTCAGCAAAATATCTTTCTATTTTAACCATCCCATTTAATGCATCTCCAAAACTGCAGATTGTACGTAGGGACCCTGGAGATTCTTCCTTTTCTAATGAATAGGTGCTCCATAGTTACTTGGATTGTATGTAGAGCAGATGAAGTCCAGCTGGAATCTGGAGCTGTTTCAATACCTACGCTGTTTGGATCAGCCTATGTAAAAGAACCATGTCAAAACTGCTCTCTTCTTCCTGTATGTCTCCGTGTTTTGTAGCTGGTCAGTCACTTGTCATATAAAAGTCCTTGTAACCCGTGAGGAATGACTTGTAAAGGTAATGAACTCCAGTCACTCATTGAGTACCAAAGGAAATCAGCTGTGATTCTCTATATTGAAAGGGCTGTACTCAAGTCAAAGGTTCAGCTCCCTTTCCTCAGGAGTATGCCTGCCTAGTGTTTGTAAGCATGGGAGATTGTAACTAAGTAGCTAGCTAAATAAAACTTTTTTTTTTCTTCTCAAACAGGGATGTTTGATTTGAACCTGACTGATTAAACCTGTATGTTAATTGCTCAGGTTTCACTGGGGAACTTCAACTATCCCAAGAAAGGTCGTCTTCCTGAAAATTCCACAGAGGCACTTGTTTGTCTTACTCACACACATATCCCATAAATTAACCCATTTATCTTTGAAACTTGGAATTTTAATATTGAAGGTATTTTTCATGGCTCCCTACTTAGGGTTGCAATTCACTTTCCACTTATGCATAAATAAACTCTTTCTTATATAAGTGCATAAAGGGATACTGCTGTTCTGTAGGTAAAGGAACCCAAGGGTGTAGGATATTTCTGTGCCTTCAAAGCTTGACAGTTACAGGTAAGTAATTTGTTCTTTAGCTTCATCTTTGCTTAATCTCCTATTTCATGCATTCCACAGAAACTGGGGAAGTAATTGTGAAGCCTACGTCTATCCTATCTGCTAGTGCTGCGACATTCTAGAGAATGCTAATTTCTAATCTATTTCTTCCTTTGCTGTCTATTACAGCCCTTCAAGGCTCCAGCTAGATACTAACCGGTATTAGAGGAAAGCTACATTAAGGTCATATCAGCTCCAAACAGCTGGTTGGGAGTGTGGTTTTCACTACCTTCCTGGTATAGAATGGCATTTGGACTCAGCACGTTGTTCTTGTTGCTGTGGGCAATAACAGGTAGGAGTTTACTTCTTGCATTAATATCTGAGCCATGCACAGAGAATGGAGTAAATATTACTGATTTTGGTAATAAGAGTAGGCTGAGAAAAGGAGACTGTTGCCACTCTTCACTAAGAGGAATTCTTGTAAAATAACTGTATCTGATAGACAGCAGAAAGAGGACTGTTCAAAACTGATTTCTGTAGGACTAAATTATGGCCATTCCAGAGGAAAAGTCCCAAGAAACCCTTCCTTGATTCTACCTTATCTATTCTGGGTTAGCCATTTAGCTACAGGTGGTGGGGAGTGGAGCACTATAGAGGCACCAGCAGCACTGATAGAGAAAAGCATTGATTGCACCTGTTTAGATGGAGCAGGTGCTTTTGAAAGGCATGGTATTTTAAAGAGTGAGTGCTGATCAAGCCACTAGTGTATAGAAAATAAAAATGCATTTTTTCAGGCAAGTAGAATTTCTTCTCATAGACAAATGCCATCAATTCTCTTCCACCCACAACCACCACAGGTGCCCTTTTATTAACTATTAGCAAGCAAATGACAAATGGTATAGATTCTCAAATCGCACCTGATGAAGTGGGATGTTCTCCCATGAAAGCTCATGCGATAAATACATTTGTTAGTCTTGAAAAGTGCCACAGGACTCCTTGTTTGTTTGGCTGATCTAGACTAACACGGAACTTGTCAATAGCATCTGTTTATCATCAGTAGTTTTAACTCTAATGTTGTTAGCATAGATACAGTGTTAGCATAGATACAACAGAACAAAGGTTCAATGCACATACTAGGGCTTTATTTTGCCAGAGAGCAGAGAGGTTTTGAAAACGTGCTTATGGAGATACTGGCAGAATCTACATTATCAGAATTCAGTAACTTAATAGAGAATTATTTGGACTCCAGTGATTTCTTGAGGTATACGCAAGACTAGCTGTTTAATAAGGGATATTTTTGCTAATATGCCTAGGTTCAAAAAGACTGCTACATTTAGGAATGAGATGGCATTAACCTGAGGATATTTTGGCAGTGAGTTTAGAACAGTCCTCTAGAACGCTGTGAAACCGTTTTACTATATATCTGTTGTTACCAAATTTTGCCTCTAACCTTGGGGTATGCTCATTTATTAGGGTTACTTTCCTTGGGAAGGGGAGGCTTGTAATGCTATTAATGTACTGCTTGTGTCACTTGTTTTCATGTGGAGCTTGCTTTTCTCTTCTGCAAGTCCCCTCCCAGTGGAGCTACCCTGCAAGACCTAAGTTTCCCAGGACTGGGTTCCCTCAGCCCCAGACTCAAATAACCACCCACATATATATATTCACTGATTAACAAAGTGCATCTGAGCAGACCAGGTCTATCAGCACTCTTAGCTGATCCCTTATATGTCCCTGAATTTAGCATGCTGTGTTACATAGCACTTCTCTGCTGCCATCTTTATATGCCCCTGGCACCGCACAGGAATAGAGCACATGTCTGAGTAGTCTGGGTCAAAAACAATACTTTTCAGCTGTCTCTGTTATATATCCTGGGACTCAATCAGGCTGGGTCAGAGCAGCACTTTGCAGCTGCCACACATTGCTATTCCCACTGTCATTTTACAATTTTTCTCGTAGTAATGCTCTTAATGAGCAAACCTCACAGGATTTTGGGGCATTACAGGGATCTTTGGCTAGGTAAAAGAAGTGTTGCTGCAGAGCAATATAGGGAAGCCAAGAACACAAAGGAGTAAATAAAGTTTGGCGAGAGAGTCTGGCAACTAGCTTGATTACAAAAGTTACTTTATTGCCAGGTATATAAAACTTATTATACTAATAGTAATAATTATAAAAGGAAAGAAAGATACCCAAATAGTTACAATATTAATAACCATACAAAGAAAGAAAAACAATCAAACAGTTACCATATTACCAGTTTCAGTTTTAGTATTGAGGAAATCTAGCCCAAGTGGATACAAAGATCAAATTTAGGGAGTGATATTTGGACTAAGAGAAAGACAGTGTGTATTGGGGGGCAGGGAGTGGTGTCTCACCACTCAGCACAGCTCAGAGGTTCCCAGGAAACAGGCTGTTTAACCTAGGGTCTGGAGTTCTTGAGACAGGCAAAGCCCCCCACCCCGATTAGCAAGGAAAAGTGAAGTCCCAGTGGAACTGCTGCGGTTTTGGATGTAGGCATCAGAACAAAATTGGTAGGGGTTTTTGCAGGGAAGAAACAATGGTTCAAGACATAACATTAGGATTGTTTTGTGGTAAATAGTGACTTTAGGAAGTATGCCAGAGTTGTTTTGTTTAGGTGGACCTCTGGGTGGTATTACTTGGACTGAGCTCACAGTGCAATCAGGCAGATTCAGTGTTGCAGATATCAATAAAGGATCAATAGAGTGGAATTGGTCTGATGACTGCTGAGCTAGGTGTGTGCAGGCGTGGGTTTGTTAGCCTCAGGAGCAGAGATCCCCCCATCATGCAGTGCTTCCCTGCTCTGAACTCCTAGAGTTCAGTGCTGTTCCTGCCTTGGAGCCTGGTTCTCCATTCAGCATGCTAATTTTGGTTCCATCCTCGATGCAAATGAAGTTTTCTGCTGTCCATTCAGTGTGCTAATGGATCACATCTTCAAAGTAGATGAGGCTAGGGGAGTTGCCCTAATTCCATCACCCTCGTTCAGAGGGGTTTAGGTGTCCCCCACTGCCTTTTCTTTGCTTCTGGTTCAAGCAGAGGCTGGGGGTGGTGTGGTGGTGAGTCACAGTGGCTGGATACTATGCCCTGGTTCCCCAAGAACACAGAGCTAACAAATAACACTGTTGAGGGGAAGAGGTACCTGTTTTTATATAGTAAACAGTGGATGCACGTGTCTTCTCATGTAGCCAGTCCTATTTGTGCCCTATTTGAGGTCCTGGGGCATGGTCCGTATATACATTCTTGGGTGAAGAAAATTTCAATGGGAGATTTTCGTGCATAAGGAATAAAGAATTTGGCTCATAAAAAGAGAGTTACCAAATTATAAGTCTGTTTAATAATGGCTCTAGTGCATTATTACTAAGCTGAAAAGTCCTTCGTAACATCTGAAAAGACTTGTTTATTGATTTTTCTGTTGTTACCATGTCTCAATTTTATTAAGAGCAAATCTGTTACTCATCTCTCATGTGATAGGCTATATCAGGGGTGGGCAAACTTATTAGTCAACTGAGCCAAATATCAACAAAACAGCGATTGAAATTTCTTTTGAGAGCCAAATTTTTTAAACTTAAAATATATAGGAAGGTACATTGTTATTAACTTAATAAGGGTATTCCTAACCATCTCAACATACCTTTCTCAATTCTCGACACTACATCTTCTTTCACTCCACAACGTTTCCCGTATTTGTGTAAAAGACGAAGAGAAAAAGAAAAAAAAAAAGGCAGGGAAGAGGCAGGGCAGGGAGAAGAGAAGAGAAGAGAAGAGAAGAGAAGAGAAGAGAAGAGAAGAGAAGGCAGGCAGGCAAAGAAGGAAAAA
>ML685766.1:37833665-37878047 GCA_007922175.1 Pelusios castaneus
TTTTTTTTGCTTCCATATCTCATCAAAAGTGTTTCAACCCTTTACAGCATTGGAGGAAAATAATCAACTACGTTATTTTACACTTGTGTTGCATTTCTTTTTCTCTAAAAGGCTCCGAACAAAATACGTGTACCCATAACACCAATGAAATACAGCCACCTATTGATGTGGAAACAACAAATTGATATGTGCCCAAGCACAACAACGTGGGGAGTGGCTGGGACAGAACCCACCCTACCCTACTATCATGGATCTTCCACGTAGAGCCCTGCGCGGGTACAAATATGTGGATCCGCATCCGATCTGCATCTGCAAGTAATGGTCTGCGAATATCCGGGTTGTTTCCGCGGATAGAATGCGGGTATCCGGATTTGCAGGGCTCTACTTCCATGTTCATATAGATTGTGCCCACATGATCTCAGTTAAGGTCTGCATCTGATGAAGTGGGTTATAGTCCACGAAAGCTTATGCCGAAGAAAATCTGTTAGTCTATAAGGTGCCACAGTACTCTTGTTTTTTGCAGTTAAGGTCTGTTTCTAAAGATATTTGTGTAGTAAACTACATGGAATTCAATTTCTCTATCTTGGAAGGATGAAGAGCTGAGTCAGTCCTTCAAGGATTTGAACATGTGACTCCAGAGAGGCTGGTGATTTAAACCAGCTACAGTTTAAATGTCTGGAGCAGCTCCCCCAGCTAGAAATATGTTTGCAGTGTCAGCTTGTTTTTCTTGGGCATTAGAAGGATTCTGGTGTACAGCTTTAGAAAGAAAATATAGGGATAGCCTGGCTGAGTAGTGGCAGCATGTCCAAGCTTGAGCTTTGAGCTTGTCTCACATTTCGCACAGTGGCAGGAGCCTGGAATATTGTGTATGCATCTATGCTCAGCCTCCAGGAGAAGAGACTATCTTTAGTTCTTCCTTTAAGACATCCTCTGCTGCAGGGAGATCTGACTGGCTATGGTGAGGCCAGGATCAAGAAAGTTGGAGAAAAAGTTAGTGAGTTGTGAGGGGGAATCCCAAAGCATCAGCTTGGCATAAAATCAGTTTCTTAAAAGAGGCATTCGGTTTAAAATTTGACCTGCTCTTCCTTATCAGTGGTTCCACCTTGCAGTCCATAGGGGCTGGATTCATCTCATCAGTTATTTGTCCCTTAAAATACAGAAAACCTTCCTGGTTCACAGCTTACTGTTAGACCCTGTCATGGGGCGGGTTCACCCGCACTAGAGAAGCCCAGTATACCCTATGGGCAGCAGAAATCCTGCCCCTTAAGCCCTGCTGGGCATGCTCAGATTGCTGCCCCAATATAAAAGGGATCAGCTCAGCTCAGTCTGGGATGGCCAGTTTGGAGGATGGACATGTTCTGGGGGCTTCTTCCCTGGAGCCATATCAGCCCTGGAAGTAACTTCAGTGACCTCATCGAGGAGCAGATATTCTCTGATGACTGCCAAGGGACAGATGCCCAGGTGTTTGCCCCAGCTAGCTGGTCTCAGGAACCTCTGGAGATCCAGACAGAGACCGATCCTGAAGGGGAGAGAAGATAGACCAGAGCACCGAGGGAGGATCACAGTGGCTGGGTAGGAAGTTGCACGAGGGGAATGACTGGGAATGGTGCATGATAAAGGTCAGCATGTTTCAGTCCGGATCCCTGCTGACTTGGGGTCATAAACCCGGCACCGAAAGGGCCCTGGCCTGGGGCTCAGTGGATTGGGAGGGCCTGAGCCCCCCTACCTGGGTGCCATACCCTGGGATGGACGCCCACTGGGCATTGACACTGGCTGCTAGGCTGTGCTGCCCTGATTCTAGGGCCACATACTGACTCTGTCATTGACACTGTGGCTGTCAGGCAGTGTTCTTCTGTGCCTAGGGTCACGTAGTGTCTTTATCATTGTCTCTGTGTCTGCTAGGCCATGCTACCCTGATCCTAGCCATTGGGCTGTGCTGCTCTGACCCCAGGGCTGGTTATGGACTCTAGCCATTAGGCTGTGCTGCCCTGACCAGAGGGCTGTCTGGGAATTCTAGCTGCTGGGCCATGCTGCCCTGACCCCAGGGCTGGTGATGGACCATAAATGATGGTGTGTCAGTTGTAATAGCCCAGAGGAAGCCTAGGAAGTATCTAAAGCCACGGAGATGCCCGTTTCATCTGCGCTCTTTAGATTTTCCCCGTTAGGGAGCAACGGGGTGAGCTCACTCTGCAACAGACCCAATGACCAAAGGAAAGCTTAAGTCGACTTAATAACACCTCCTTTTAGGTCGGCTTGAGCCTAAGGACTTAAGGCCAGTGTAGACGGGATTAATGCTAAATCGACTTAAAGTCAATTTAATATAATATAATTAATTCAAAAATTCCCAGGAATGATGGGAGGGTGTGTACAGTCACGTCACAGCCACAGAGCACAGAAGGAAGTGCAGAAGGGATGGAATTGGAATTCTGGGACATTTCCGGAGGATTCATATTGCGCGGCAACCGTACACACACGAACTATCGCGGAA
Source organism: Pelusios castaneus (assembly GCA_007922175.1). Classification (NCBI taxonomy): domain Eukaryota; kingdom Metazoa; phylum Chordata; order Testudines; family Pelomedusidae; genus Pelusios; species Pelusios castaneus. The sequence continues at coordinate 37,836,154 of ML685766.1, forward strand.
TAGCTGTTCCACGGTAGCCGCTACCACCCTCGTTTTGGTGTTTACATGTTGCGCGGTAAGACGGCTGTTACTGCGCAACAACATGGATTTGAGTGTGGACTCTGTGCCTGTTATCGCGCAATAACGAGAGTTATCGCGCAATAACTTCGTAGTGTGTACAAGGCCTTAACAAAGTCAACTTAACTTTGTAAGTGTAGACATAGCCAAAGGTATCTTGATTTTCAGGCATGCCAAATACCCCTGCTGTATCCATTCTGTGGGTAAACGGAGGACTTTGATCTGTCATAATATCAGTCCACCACATTTCATCAGCATGAAGTTCCCTTATAAAAAATAGGCTATGGTTTTAAAAAGCGACTAGTGATAGGGGAAGCAGTCTGGTCTATTGTCTAGATTTGTGGCTTGGGACTCAGGAGAGGTGGATTCTATTTTTAGCTCTGTGACTGTTCTATGACTTTGGGTAAGTCACTTCACTTCTTTGTCCCTCAGTTCCCCCCACCTGTAAAGCAAGGGAAATTACACAAACCTCCTTTGTAAAATGCTTTGAGATCTACCAATGATTAGTGTTTCATAAGGTCTGGGTATTGTTGTTGCTATTTTGGGGGCCTGAGTATTTGAGTGCCCAACTTGAGAAACCTTAAAGGGATCTTCATAGAAAGTGCTGAACATCCAAGCAATTAATAACTTTTGAAAGTCTGGACCGTATATTTTTAATGAACTGTTGTTGACTTACTGCTGTTCGTTAACCTGAGTCACACTTCTGTGTTATCTTAGAAGAGGCTCGGTGGTTTTTTTTTTTTTCCAAGTTCTCATTTGTTATGATTATGTCAAAGTGGATAAATGTGTCTAAATAACACAGCAATTAAACTGGTCTCCTAAAGCTCCTTTAATCATAAGCTGCTGCAGCTGGCCTGTCAGAAGCTGTTCAGCACATTTAAAGTAACGATTTATGGTAAGTATTTTCACAGACCTCTGTAACAGCATCCGTTATATTCTCAGAGATGAATGGGAATGTGGAGGAGCTAATTATATTATGTTTGGTGTGGAAGAGGAAAACGAAAGTAAGGTGGTCTCCTGGGATGCTGATAACCTGTTGTAACCTGCACACTGTTGTATTTATGTTGTACAGGAGCTGTTATTTTAAGTTCATGTTCCCTTGAATAGAGGTCTTGCTGGAAATGTCAAATACAAGAACAAACAAAATCTCAGCACGTAGCTGTGGCGCTGTCATCAGAAAAGTGCTAATGTAAATTTGACAGGGAGGCATTTATGCTTTATTTGTACCATGACTGTGCCTAATGCGGGTCATGGCTGAGAATGATAATAAAAACTGGGCTGTCACAATTTGACTCAGTTGTCTTGGGGTTAAACAGGGACTATGGATTTTTCTCGTATTACAACAAGTGATTTGACCTCCCCCTCCTCTATGTGCTGTTCCCCAGTGTTTTGAATCCTAACACCTATTTTGATTTGCTATTACAGCCTGACCTGATGCTATGTCATACACTCCCCTGCATTTAATTTCCTCCCACTCTGTAACTTTCCTATCTTCAAAGCGTCTGACGAAGTGGGATTTTCTCCCACGAAAGCTCATGCGATGAATAAATCTGTTAGTCTTTAAAAGTGCCACAGGACTCTGTTGTCTTTCTACAATAGACTAACACGGCTACCCCTTTGGAATTAGCCTACATAGGCAATCCAGCCCCAATCACCCCTAGGTATCTGGTCTTTCGGATGAGAAGTTACTGAAAACCAGATTTATCATACATAGAGAACCAAGTACTCCCCGAGGTCCATGTCTATATACGTCAGCTCTTACCAAATAACATGCTGATTCCTTTTAGTAAAACTGTCACTAAAGATTTATTAATTAACAAAAAAAGAAAAGAGCATTTTTAAATGGTTAATGGAATCGTATACATTACAAGTGATTTCAGAGCCTGTAGATCAGGTGCATAACAGTGTTGTTAAATCTGCTTGTTTGCAAAAATTGTCTCTGGATCACCCAGATTGGGATCATCAATCTTTTGTTAGAAAATCATAGTTCAGAGTAAGGAGCGGGACTGAAGACAAAGAAGTGACGTCACAGTCGTCTTTTATATTTTCAGCACAAGTGCATGGAAATTTACTGGCTAAAGAGGGAGTCTTAGCTCACATGACCTTACCTGCTTTGCTGAATCATGGGGTAGCCATTGCCTGAGTGCTCTCTGAGAGGTTTCCAGGAGGGATTTGCAGGATGAGCTGATTGTCTTTAATAGGCCAACAAGCAGGTTGGCTAGCCTTGATGCAAAGCATCACAGTCACCCAAAATACCAACATATTTAAGATACACACATACACAGCCAATATTCATAACTTCAGATACAGTGATGATACGTAGATTTAAATAGGATAATTACTGATTATAACTTTTCCACTGATACTAAGGATTTGTAAACTAGGAAAAAGAAAATAGTTATTTACAGGTTGATGCAGGCAATATAAATACACAAATAATGAAATAAGTTACAATGTATGGTTCCGAAAGGTGACAGAGTTTTCTTCTGGGGGTATTCTGAGCCACCTTGCATGTGCAAAATTAATTTCCCCTGACAGATTCCTCTCCTCACCTCCTCCCCTACAGAAAATATTTTCTGCCAGAGGGGCATTGCAGTTACACCTGTCACCCACCTGGGTCTGCTGTGCTGCCAGAGCAGAGGGCAGCCAGCGCTGTGCTGGAGAGGGAGGGAACAGATGCTACTCTCCTCACAATGCCCTGCCTGCAAGACCAAATAAGGAGGCACATGATATGTGGGGATGGGTAGAGCAGGGCACATGGGGCTACTGGGGGATCTCACAGACTGGGTTCAGATGGGCAAGTAGGGTGATAACATTTCGCCAGGGGCTGAATGGGAATGGGGCTGCAGGGAATCTGAGAGTGGAGAGAGTAGGTGGCTGAGTTGAGGTGCAAGGACACACAGGGGTGGGGCAGATATGCCTGATTGAATGGGAGAGGCTAGGGGTCAGCTGGGGTCTGCATGGGGGAAGCTCCCCAATTCCCTAACAATCCCCCCCCTCCCCTATTCTCCAGAAGCTTTGCTCCACATTTCTCCCACCCACACCCAGCAATCCTCCAGGCTCCTGATCATCAGATTACTTCTCTCCCTCAGCTCTTCCATTACTCTGTTTCCCTCGAGTCTTTGCACTGCTTCTGAGAGGTGTTGGAAATATGCTTCTGTATTGTAGTTTAAATGAATTATTACACAAAGTTCTGTATTGAGATGCTTAGTAAGGAATCTATTTGTTAAAAGAAAGAAAGAAAGAAAGAAAGAAAGAAAGAAAGAAAGAAAGAAAGAAAGAAAGAAAGATCCCCTGAATCTTTGTTGTGTGTATTGTTACAGACGTACTTGCTGACAGTCATTTTGAAATAATTTACCAAAATAATTGAAACTGGCATGATTATGTTGTTTTATTTTGCCAAATAAAATATGCAAAATTTTGCAGAATTTTAAAATATTGTGCACAGTCTTTTCAGGTTGATTTTGGCACAGATTTCCCCCAGGAGTAAGAGTTGTAATAATACATCAGCACTGAATGTCTTTTAGGGCTAACTAACTCAGGTTGACCCTGCGGATTTCTGCTTTTGTTTCCTAGCTCGAGTCCAAACAGCAAAGAGATAAAGAGAGCTGACATGAACATTCTTCATTTCCTTCTTCCAGAATTCAAGCTAATCAGACAACCTTCCTTGCACATACACCTCCACGAGTGTGAGAGGGCTATTATCCCAGTCTTTCTTTTCTGATATTTCACAATGGCACACTTACGATAGTCCTTCTTGAAGGGTGGGTAAATCACTCCTGCCTGGGTTTACAAGTTCAGAGCAGGCATGTTTCCAGTTATAAAGCAAAAGTTACATACTACCTTATAGCATAGGATATGGACATCACAAGTAAATTTAATGCATGCAGCAGTTTACAAGCATTTTATAAAGTGTAATCACTGAACATATCTTACAAGTCTAGCACATGTTTTGAAAAATACTAACATACATGTGAGCTGGGCTGGTTTCTAGCTATGAATTCATCAGTGCTCAGCTGTTGCCACAGCCTTGGCAAGAGCTGGTGCCTGGTCTAGTGTCACAGGGGTCTTATGTTCCCTATTCTGCTACTAGCTTGCTGTAGGAAGTTTGGCAAGTCACATAACTACTTTGTTTGAATATCAATATTTGTAAAGTGGGGTAAGAGATGACTTTGTAAAACACTTTGGGACCATCCAATGAGAAACGCTATCTAAGTGCAAAATGTTACTCAATACATTTATGGAGGGGATAGTGTGATGGGATAGCCTAATTTGGCAGTTAAATGATCTTTGACTACTAGTGGTAAATATGCCAAAGATGTTAGATGGGGTAAGGTCTGAGCTGATGGAGAGAATTCTTTCCTGGGTTTCTGGCTGGTGAGTCTTGCCCAAGCTTAGGGGTTATCTGATGGCCATATCTGGAGTCAGGAGGGCATTTTCCCCCAAGGCAGATTGGCAGGGGTCTTGAGTTTTTTTGCTTTCCCCTGTAGCATGTGGCATGGGTCAATTGCTGATGGTTTCTCTGTACCTTTAAGTCTTTAAACCATGATTTGGGGACTTCAGTGACTCAATCATATGTTAGGGGTCTATTGCAGGAGTGGATGGGAAGTTCTGTGGCCTGCAGTGTGCAGCAGGTCAGACTAGATGTTTACATTGGTCCCTTCTGATCTTAAAATCTATCAGTACATATAAATACCTTCAAATATTTGCAAAGGTAAAAAATAAAATAATGGAGAACCTTTTGCATGCTAAATGGATTTATATTTAATCTTAATATCATTTTAATTTTTTCCCTTGCATGAAAAGTCCCTCCAAGGCGTGATGGCAACTGATACAATTATGTGATTATAGTTCTCTGCCTAATGTCAGTGTGTGTTGTTTCAGGGTATTTCTGTGAGCAGTGCAGGGAAGGAGCCACGTACTCGGATGCAGTGATCTCTCCTAATTTAGAAACCACTAAAATCATGAGGGTTCCACATGCTGTGTCAATGGCAGACTGCACCGCTGCTTGCTGCGATCTTTCGGGCTGTGACTTGTCCTGGATGTTTGAACGGCGCTGCTACATTGTGAACTGCCAACATAAAGAAAATTGTGAACCCAAGAAAATCGAAACAGTGAAGTCTTATCTTACATTTGTGCTTAGGCCTTCTCAGAGGCCAGCTGCATTGCTAGGGTATGGACAGGTGCTGCCAAATATGGGTCACTCGGTGGGACTACAGGGAGAGCCATCTGAGGAAGTGAGTAACCTGAAGAAGCTGTCTTTGCTGAGTAAAGATCACAACCTTGAGGAGATACCTGAATACACTGATGACTACAGGGAATTGGAGCTGGATCCCTTTCAGCTGAGTAGTAAGCACGAACAGAAAGAGAGCACCGATTATACTGACTGGGGACTGATGGTGACCAGTGACAATGGCTTCAACTCTTCAGTAGCTGATACTGGAGACAACCATGAGGATTTGGCTGAAAAGCGAAGGGAAGACAGGTTGGAAACTCTCATAACTAAAAGTGGATCCAAAACGAACACTGTTTCTGTTGATCGTGCCAAGGAGAATCTGCCGTCTCTTGCTGAGATGACACCATTCCCAGGGGAATTCACTGAAAGCGAAGCAACCAGACAACCAGCTGTACAAGCCGGTGACCACCTGGGAAAAGAGGTAGGGTACTTCAAGATCCCAGATGTAGTAGTGAAGGGTGCACCATCATGTTCTGCTTTGTAGTTCTTTGTCAAATCAAAATAGATCAGGATAGTCCCTAAGGAAATTAAATTCAGCCCTGCATTGTCCATTACTGTCATGTTACAAGATAAGAAAAGACTGTGCTCTTTAAAAACGAGTTGCCCCACTCCTGAATAACTCAACTGCAATGCAGTGTTACTTAGATTAAGGGAAAACGCGTGGATATCTATCAGACAGTGAGAAGTAAGGCTTCTTGCAGTTGGGGCCCCAGTTTAAACTTTCAGGCTTGTGAACATGGGTCTGGATTATAACATGACTTTATAGTACTCTGGCTTTCTGACCTTCAAAAAGAGTAATCTGTTCCCAGCTCAGCATACAGCATGTATTCTAAGATAATGTGGTCTAGCGGAAAGTGCACAGGGCTGGGACTCAGAAATTCCTGTGGCACTTAGTGTGCAGCCTTGGCCAACTTATTTTAAGTCCCTGCCTCTGTTCAATAAAATAAGTCAATGTGCTGGGGGTACTCATACTTACCTATGTCATATGTGTGTTGAGGTGATTTAATAGTGTTTTTGTTATGCTTTGAATATGTAAAGCACCATAGAAATGCTAAGTAGTATTAATGCACATAACATGCTTATAGGAAACACTGTTTTTCATCGTAGAAGGTAAGTGTCCAGGTTTATCAGAGATAAAGGCGGACATATTCCCTGCCCTGAGGAGCTTAGAGTCTAATTTAAGACCAGGCACAAGTGAGTGTGACAATTACATGGGAAGTGTGGAGGCAAGGTAAGGGAGGTAGTAATAAGATCATGTGTTTATCTGAGCCAACAAAATGCACAATTTGAAGGATCTGAATCAGTGAAAAGTAATAATGGTGGTGTCAGATGCCATATACCCTCTCTATCATTAGCTGACTGCCTTCCCGCAGCCATTACAACAGCAATGAATCTTGAGAAGAGCTATGAAGGAGAAAGTACCATCCTCTCACACTAGTGCAGGGAAGGATGTGTGTGTGTAAACACAGCATGAAAGCAGACCTGGGAATACCAGACGATCATGCAGTCAAGTCTTGCACAGGCCTTGGGTATTTCTGTCCTAGACCTTGTCATGTTCAAAAATTTACCGTCACCTCCCTTAAATCCGAGGTTCCAACATCTGCTGACAGGGTCAGTCAGTTGAAGAACACTGTTGTGTTAAGTAGGTGACTGAAAGTGAGATTCGTGGCATTTTATTTGCAAGCATTAAGAAAATATGGAGGCAGAAACCAATTGTCAGACCTTTGGATAAACATATCATTTGCATCTTTTCCCAGCTATAGCTGTTTTGTTACATTTCTGTAAATATGATATAGTGAGAATAATGGTCACACATGTTCTGACTTTCTGAGGTCCAATCAGTGGAGGGTTATGACTATATTGGGGTATGTCTTCCTGTGCCATTATTGCTACTATAAGGGTGAACAGATGTCCTATTTTACAGGGACAGTCCCAATACTTTTCTTATGTAGGTGCCCATAACCCCCCCACCCCCCATCCTGATTTTTCACACTTGCTATCTGGTCACCCTAGCTATCTACAGTGATGAGAACAACCGGTGACTTTAGTAGCATTCCAAAGTGCCTTATTTTAGCAGCTATATCCATGCATTGTTCTGTATATGGAACTCCTGTTGAGGGTGAAAGTAATTTTCTAAAAATGTGGTGGGAGACTGCAGGCCTTCTTTGGCAGTGTTTTTCTTCATATTCAAGATATCTGAATGACACCAATCAATGGTTTTAGTTTATGTATTATACACAATATCTGAATAGGAAGAATGATTTATTCATAATAATTTTACCTTTTCTCTTCCTTGTCTAGGTTCTAACGCCATCCCAGAACCCTCCCTCAGACAACCTGGAATCTACCCAAGCCATTGCAGAAAGATCCCAGACCCCAACAACAGACCCATGGAGTCTGATTCAAAATGGGATCACACCACTTCCTACTACTGTCCTCTCTCAGTCCATTGTGACACAGCAATTCACATCTCCCCCCACTGCTTCCAAAGCAGGTAACTTGTCTTCAAGGCTGAACTTTTTAAAATGGACAGCTGAGAAATGTTGACCCTCCTAAGGTAAATAACCCTACACCAGTGCCCAGACTGTGTCTACATTGAGCGCCATGTTGATGGTGATCAGAAATAGCTGGAGCCAATTTCAATGGGACAGGGGAGATTTTATACCAAAGCACAACTTATCCGTACTTGAAGGTGGTGACACAAGTTGCATGGGAAAAAAATCTGAAAGCCAGAGTTCATTAGTTTATCTTTGCTGATAGATGGACTGGAAATGCTTAGAAGGCACTCCTAGTGGAGCAGGAGTGAGCCCCCAGAGGGGAAAGCAGGCCACTCTACAGTCTCATTACTTTCTCAACATGCTGCCAAAGTGGCCCCGTGTGATAAAGCTTTCTCACGTCGCGCATGTCTGCACTGCACTCTGAGCTGGGGTTTGTGAGACCCAGTCTAGTGGACTTCTTGTTTCCAGGTCCACGCTTCAGCATCCACACTGCGTTGTAAACTGGCTTTATGCTTGCTGGAACTCTCATGCTATCACATCCATGCGGCACTGTTCAGACCTCCTGACTCGGGTATGCGGCTTGAATGACGGGTCTTGGACCCGCGTCACTGCAAGACTCTGGCCCACCCCCTTAGCAGGGTCCTAGGATCCAGGTTCTGAGAATTTGCTGACCTGAGTCAGGTTGATTGGCATGTGGGCAGCAGGGGGGCTTGGACTCAAACCTGAGTCGGAGCCCAGGCTTTGTATGCAGCGTAGACATATAGTCCCTCGCTGCAGTAGAGATGATATCTGTGTACAAGTGCTTCCAAAAGTCAGTGTCTTGCTTGAATGTTAGACAGTAAAGCTCGATTGTTAAATCAGTATTCTGAATGGAGGATGTTGAACAAGCTGAATGTCATTTGCCATTCAATTTTGATGTTGTTAGCGGTTACAGCCTCTTCTGCACCTTAAAGCTGTTGTCCCATTTTGGCAAGCATGCAGCTCCCCAACTTCAGGCCCCAGCCCATAACCAATTCTCAAGCAAAACTGCCGGTGAAATATGAGGTGAATGGGAATTTTGCACAAGGCATATGAGGATGCTATAGTTATAAAAGTACTTTTTATATTTGAATTTATTTTTAGACTTAGTGAGAAATATCATTTTCAGCAGGGGTCTCTGGAGGATCAAAATGGCCTGTCTTAATCCAAACGTTATCATTGTGTGACCTTTCAGAACTGACAGGGCTTAAAACAAGGCATGGCACTTTTGCAGACCAGAGTAACTATTAGTGCTGTTTCTTTAGGTTTTCTAGCACTGAGCCATCCGTGCAAGATGCTAGGCTATTTCTTTTCCTTGAAAATGATTGTGTGTGTGACTCGTGGGAAATAACTCACCTCAGCTCCAGCCCAAGCAGCACACACTTTGGTTCTGCCTCCATAGCTAGCAAAGAGGATGACCTGACCTGCTGCAGAGCAAACCCAGTATTTTATCAAAATATTTGAGCCATAAATTTGCCTCCTCCAGACTGGGGAATTCAGGATCGAGTTTCTCTCTCCTCCAGAGACACCCTCAGAGCTGTTTCCCCTGCCTCCCCCACAACCTCTCCACCATGCGTACACCCACCCTTGCAGAGGAGACCAGCAGGAATGAGAAAGCATGAAGTGGGCTCTCTGCTCTTCTCCTCTCACGGAGTGCCTGGCAGTGGGGGGTCTCTGCATATCCTGTGGTCGTGAGCCCTGCGCATCTCAGCAGAGACATCCAGGGTAGGGTCATCCAGGCAGGGTAGTAGTAAATCACCAAGACGATCGTGGTACTGCTTATCATGGATCATCTGTCCCGCAACAAAGTGCGTGTGTACACTCATTGCGGGTTAGACAGCCTCCAGAAATGTCCCAGAGTGCCAATGGAGGCCACTCTGGGACACTGGAGCAGTCACACGTGTCAATTTCACTGCTCTAACAGAGCAGTGAAATTGACAAGTAGGAGCGGAGCTCCAGCTGCCTGAATGCCTGTACTCACGGCGGCTAGAGCCCCACTGCTACAGTGCGTCCCTCAAGTCGCTCAGTTTCCCGGCTCTCTGCCAGGAAACTGAGTGGCTTGAGGGAATCCGCAGCGGGGCTCTAGCTGCCAGGAGCCCTGGTAGCTAGAGCCCCACTGCCCGGGGAGTCCCTCAAGCCGCACAGGAAACCGAGTGGCTTGAGGAACTCCCCGTGGCAGTGGGGCTCTAGCCGCCTGGAGGCTGGAGCTCTGCTGCGGGGATTCTCTCAAGCCACTCGGTTTACCGGTTCTCTGCCAGGAAACTGAGCGACTTGAGGGACTTCCTGTAGTAGCGGGGCTCTAGCCGCCGGCTCTGCTGGCGCTCGTGGCAGCTAGAGCCGCACTGCTGCTGGGGTCCCCACTGCTGGGGCTCCCCTGCCACCGAGAAGCCAGTGATTTTGGCAGCTGCAGAGCCCCGCTGCCAGCCTAGCGGCTGGCTGGGCAGTGCATGGTGGGATAGGTGCCCACCATGCACTGCTCTTTCTAACAAAAATACAAAGGACCGTGTGAACGCTCCTTTGCGTTAGAAGGATTAATGTGTGGACGGGGGAAAGTGTTACAGTTATAACGCTTTGCTTGTCCCGCAACAATTTATTGCGGGACAAGTCTGTAGTGTGTACATAGCCTGAGAGTTGTCTGACTGATGACTCAAGAACAGACATGATCGAATTAAGGGCTGAAATGTGCCCTCAAGCACAACAGACACAGTTCGGTTTGGTGTCTCTGTGGAGCTACAGAGGCTGAGCAGATGCAATCTCAGGCATCCTGCAGAAAAAGAGACTGCCTCAAGGCATGCTAGGGTGAGTGCAGCAGTAGCACTTCCCTGTAAAAAAGTCAGCACTGGCCTCTGCATGCTGTCATCCGCAGTCTGCCTGGCTAGGCCTTCTTTGAAATGTGGTCTGCTTCTTAATTTGCTATCTGGTTCCAGATCTGTACTCAGGGAACACTAGCAATGGCTTTCTGGAAGCATCATTTATGGGGGTTTGGAAGCTGGAAGACGCTTCCTTTAGCCTCTTCTTTCTGTAGTGCACATGTACAGGGTTAGCCAAATTGAGGCCTTTATTTTGCTGTGTACATCCCCTCTATAGGTATCTGATGGAAATGGAAAACTAGTGATTGAGAAACTTGAGGAAAAGATACATGTAGAGTGAATGCAGCTATGTTCAGTTTCTCAGCATGTATTTGAAACAAAAACGAGTTAATTCTGATTTCATCTTCAGGGGGAGTAGCAACTGTAGGCCGGTAAGAGAAGATTAATCTGTAATCATGATTATTCTCGAGAGTTTATCAAAAAAATGTAATTCTCTTCCATCCTTACCCAGAAAGTTGCCAGATGTACAATAAAAATGCAATCCTTATTACAATACTTTTTTCAAATCAGCTTTTTCCCCTTATTCTCTTTTTTAAAAAATGTAATGCATTTATCTTCTTCAGATACAGTAAAAAAACTCATGGTGTCAGCTGGAGATAACTTAGAGGTGACTCTGCCAAAAAGCGAAGTTGAACTGAATGCCTTTGTTGTGCCAGCACCGCCCACAGGTGAATTTAACAGTCTTTTCAAACAAGGAGACACGAAATATTGACACATGAACACAGTTTGGCTTGAGGCTCTATGTATAGCCATAGATAGGATGGGCTCCGTGGGGCTGAACTTCCCCTTCTAATCTGCAGAGACTGTTCTCTGTGGCACTAGCTTCAGAGGGTTGTTTCCAGGTGAGTTTGAGATTTTTTGTGTGTTTCTGTATGAAAATTAAAAAACCAGAACCTCCTCAGAAGCTACACAGATTTACACTAGGGAGGAGCTAGACCTGTATCCACCTACACCACTGACTAGATACAAATTTAGGCTGCAGACACTAAGCTGAGGTTTTCTTAATACTTCTGGTGCAGAGAGCGAATTATTTGTGCATGCACACTTAGCACCAGGACAGTTCAGTAGCCAGTGTCGGTGACAATGAGGAAAGAAAGTACTCATGTTAAAATACCTGCAGTCCATTCATTTGCACCCCCTTCATCTCCTCGCGTCCCCCCCCCCCCCCGCCGCCTTTTATATCACTAAGTTACAGCACTTGCAACAGCTTGACATGTATTATTGTATGTAGCAGTGAGTCAGGTCACAGCCTCAAACATCAAAAACTTTCATAGGGGAGAGAAGTAAATAGTGGGGTCGCTGAAAGGATCTGTATTGGGACAAGTACTGTTCAACATATTCATAAATGATCTGGAAAAAGCGGTATGGTGGTAAAATTTGCAGATGACACAAAATTACTGGTGGTAGTTAAGTCTGAAGCTGACAACGAAGAGTTATAAAGGGATCTCACAAAATTGGATAAGAAAACGGAAAATGAAATTCAATGTTGATGAATGCAAAGTAATGTCCATTGGAAAACATAAATTAGCTGTTGTCACTCAAGAAAGACATCTTGGAGTCATTGTCGCTAGTTCTCTGAAATCATTTGCTCCATGTGTAGCAGCAGTCAAACAAGCTAACAGAATGTTAGGAACCATTAGATAAGGGATACATAATAAAACAGAAAATATGATAATGCCACTGTATAATTCCATGGTATGCCCACACCGTGAATACTGCATGTAGTTCTGGTCACCACATCCAAGATATATTAGAATTAGAAAAAGTACAAAGAAGGGCAACAAAAAGGAGGGGTCTGGAGTAGTTTCCTTATGAGGAGAGATTAAAAAGACGGGGACTGTTCTTAGAAAAGAGATGACTGAGGGGGTTATGGTAGAGATCTATAAAATCATGATTGGTGTGGAGAAAGTGAATAGAGAAGTGTTATTTACCCCTTCACGTAACATAGGAATCAGGTGTTACTCTATGAAATCCATAGCCCACAGGTTCAAAACAAACACAAGGAAGTACTTCTTTGCACAATAGACAGTCAGCCTGTGGAACTCATTGCCAGGGATGTTATGAAGGCCAAAACTATAACTGAATATAAAAAAGAACTAGATAAGTTCATGGAGGAGGGTCCCTCAATGGCTATTAGGCAAGATGGTCAGGGCCATAATCCCATATTCTGGGCCCCTGACTGCCAGAAGCTAGCGCAGGATGACAAGGGATGTTTCACTCAATAATTGCCCTGTTTTGTTCATTCCCTCTGAAGCATCTGGCATCAGCCATTTCCAGAAGATAAGATACTGGGCTAGATGGACCATTGCTTTGATCCATTATGGCCATACTTACGTTTTTATTAAGTAATATGTTTCTGATCATACTGTTTTGCATTGTGGATAGCCAACCTCATTTTGTTGTTTCTCCATGTGGCCATATACAGCTGTTTATATTCAAGACAAGGCTGATCCTTTCTTTCTTTCTTTCTTTCTTTCTTTCTTTCTTTCTTTCTTTCTTTCTTTCTTTCTCACTCCCAGAAACAGCCTACAGCTATGATTGGAGCTTAATCAGCCACCCTGCTGACTATGAGGGTGAAATGGAGCAAAAGCATACACGAACACTGAAACTCTCTCAAGTAAGTGAGATGTAATTTAGTCCCACTTTACTCATATAGTCACTCCATGAGATTTTGCAGTCTGTATCAAAGGCATCTGTGACTTTAGTCTGAATACCATAGGTGTGTTTCCCTCAGCATGTTGCCAGATTGAATTTAAGGCTGTTGGTTTATAAATCATGCTATCCAAAAGGCTACATCCTTAGTTAATGTAAATCAGCATAGCTCTGCTGAAGTCTGTAGAGCTATTACATGTTCAATTTACCCCAGCTGGGGATCTGGCCTAACAAGTTCCTCAACAGAAAGAAAAAGTTGGTGACCTATAGTGTCAGAATAAAATGGGAGCCTCCTTTCTTTTTAATTGATATGTTATGCATCACAGAAAAGTTTATTCTTGTTTTATTGACTGTCAAGGCTCTCTTGTTTCCTCTGCCCATGTCGCATAATCTTCATTAGGCGTAGAAAATTTTTCAGAGGACGCTGATCATCTTCTAGGGCAGAGTAAAAGTGTTTTAAGTGCTCCTTCTCAATTCCCACTGCTGGACAATGCGAACACTGTGTGCCTGCCTTTATAGAAGGAGTTCTGGATTTCAAGTCACTTATATAGGTCATGATGGGCGGATCTTTAAATGTTCAGATGATCTCTATGAAATTCCTGCCTGTAACTGGAAACACTCTTTTGTATGCTTCAGCTGTCAGTAGGCCTCTATACCTTCAAAGTGACGGTTTCTGGTGAAAATGCTTTGGGAGAAGGATTTGTAAATGTCACTGTCAAACCAGGTAAATCACTTTGCCTGAACAATAACCTAAGGTTGGGTTTTTTTGGTTTGTTTTTTGTTTGTTTTTTCCCCCAACACAATAGCTCATTCAGAACATTTTTTTAAAGATTCACTAGTGGCCTGAAAAATAACTAGCCACGTAACCGCACAAAAAGATTTGCATTCAGGGAATTTCTTCAGGGATATAAATTGAATTAAATGTATTGTCCTGAGTCCCAAAGTGTTCCAGAGCTCATTGTGTGGATGGGGAGGGACTGAGGTGGAATTATTTCACCTCTCTGTCTCTGCGTAGACCACCTTGTCTCCTTCAATAATGAAACTGAAGGCTCTTTGGGGTTGAACTGGCCCCTGACGCAAGTTAAGGCATCCACAGGACTGATCTAATCTATGCCGTTTGGAACAGTCACCAGCCTAGAACCACTGGAACACAGTGCGCTCTGACATAGACCCTTTTCCCCTGCCCTGCCCTGCCCCAGAGGGGACAGCAGGTGTTCTCAAGCTACATATGCTAGCTTTCGAGATACTCCAGTGGGGTGGCCTTACATCCACCTTGTGGAGCTAGAGCAGTACAAAGGGGACTTAGCCTGGGCCAAGGATCTGGAGCAGTAGAGATATGAGAGCATGCCATTCTTTATCCCTCATCGCTTGCAGTCTGGATCCTAAATTTAAGACTAGCAGGACTGTTGTTTCATATACCTACAGTCTGGCTCCAAAACTGTGTGGATTACTTCATGCATCCAGCAAACTTAAATTGCAGGAAACTTTAGAGGAAATGAATTTTCTGGGCTTGTTAGATAATATACTGAGCAAAGCTGAGCTGTTTTCTCCTGTTCAGTTATCTAGCTCATAGTTCTTTGTGAAAATACTATTATTAAGTGCTTTTCTTTAGCTGTTCACCATTGAAAATAATAGCGTGTTAGGTGCAACATTTCTATTTGATTTCTCCCAAAACCTACACCATTTTTTCCACTGCCTAAGCATTAATCTTCCGCTCAGTGGTTGCATGTTGATTTGGCAGACAGCTATCTCAGCAGAACAGAGTTCTAGGCACAAATCTTCTTTAAATATAGATTTCTGTTCCTCTTTTCACACAGCAGTCAGAATAAATCAGCCACCTGTAGCAGTTGCTTCCCCCAGCGCTCAGGAGGTGTCTTTGCCTACAGCTTCTACTTTCATTGATGGCAGTCGTATGTACTGGGCAGCTCTTTGTTTTTATACTTCGATCCTTATATAGAGTTGTAATGTTGGTATTTCTTCTGCGTAGTGAATTTAATTTATTACCACCATCTCCTGCGTGTTGTACAAGAGCCTCTGCACTACATGCACACATAACATTACATCCTTTATCTCTGTCCTGCTGATGAAGTGACAGTTGGTTTATGATGTTTGTCAGGAAACATAAGCTCCATCATTTGTTGTGTTTTTCTTTGCATTTTGTTTTAATAAAATATGAAAGTGTCTCTCTCTGGACCGTTTTCAACATGTCATAGACTTTGGGCTTGATTCTCCGCCAGTCTGCAATTTATGCTTGGGAGTGTGAATGTGGTATGATATCAAGCCAGAATTAATTTACTCTTATTGGTGGTAATGATTTACATTCACTTTGCACAGGGGTAAACCCCTGAAACAACTAGGTACTTACTAGGTGCCTAACTTCAAGAGAGTGAGCGATGCCATCGACATTGATGGAATTCCTCATGTGGTTGGAATTAGGCATGTGTTTATGTACGTTGCTGAATCACGAAACAAATGACTAAGTAAGGCACATGGCAGGAGATCATATGTATAAAATGTGAAGCTAAATTAAGGTCATTGGGGACTAATCCACTCTTGAGCTCTGACCCTTTCTATTTCCTCCTTCTCTCTTCACCTACATAAAGCTCAAGCAATTAGACTTCACATAGTACATGGTGAGGTTGGGAAGATGAAATGCATCCTCCAGTTTGAGTGCAGTCTGCTGCCCTGACCGCTACACCACGGGGCTGGGCCCCCACTGCCCTTGGCACTGGGAGGAAGTTGGTTTGGGCAGGGCAGGTGTGATGAGAGGCAAGTCAGCTGGGGAGGCCCCTTCAGGAGGCCATGGACGGATTCGAACTAATGACCCCTGGCTTCTCTGTCTCCTGCCCTGACTCCAGTTTGAGTGCAGGATTCTGGGGTAGCCCCAGCAATTGCTTCTCCATGCGACTAGTGTTGTGGGCCATTGGTTCCATGGGAATGTTAATTTCAAAGCCTCTCCCCGTCCTTCCTGCAATTCCCATTGTCATCCTTCATGCCAGTATGGAAATCTCTCCATGTTTCACAGGGGATGCTGAGACCTCTTGTACAATCGCCTCTCTGGTTGCTTGTACTCTTCACAGGTCCAGTATGGGGGTAAGCTTTCTGAAGGTGCCTGACTGCCTTTTGTTATTTTGTCTTTGACCCTGTGCTAAATATCAGTCTCATTCTTCATCATCATTGTGAGCTGTTCTTTCTGTTTTTATTTGTGTTCGTTTAATCTCCAGTGCTTAGGCCCCAGTCATGAAAACACTTACACACACTTAATTTTACATGCACAAGTAGCCCCACTGAACTCCAAAAAGCCAATGGAAATACTCTCATATTTTAGAGTTAAGCAGGATTGTGGTTTAAATAGGTAACTACCCTAAGTGCTGGAGTAACCTATGGTCTCTTTCATATATCACAGGCATGTTATATATTTCATGATCTTTTTCCTTTTTAAAATGGAATAAGGAAGCTAAATATGCCCCCTTCAAAATGTAATCACCAATTATACACCTTCTCTCATATATATTCTTGTTGCCATTAAAAAGTCAACATTTACTCCACCATAACCAGTAGTTATCTTATTCTAATTATAGGGAAATACTGGCTTGAGTAAGATGATAATGGTTTAATAACTGTTGGCAAATTGAGGTTGCTCTGTGTATTCATATGAGTGTGAACATGTCTGAAAAGATAAATATAGAAAACCAATTAACATTTTCCAGTTTGAGCGTTTTAATATTCATGCTGTTAATACCGGACTCGGGTATTTTTCTTTAATTGATGTAGAAAGTAGAGATGACACTAAAATAGTGAGTTACCACTGGGAGGAAATTAAAGGTCCCTTGAGAGAACAGAAGGCATCAGCTGACACACCTGTTTTGCACTTGTCTAACCTTGTTCCTGGCAACTACACTTTCCGGTAAGTGGGGTGCTTCTCCTCCTTCTGTGTTTCAAGCAGCACGCCATGATTGCAACTTAAGATGTCTTTTCCTGTATGTTCTGATAGCAGGGACCATCTTTTACTTCTGTTTGTAAAGTGCCTAGGACACTGGGGTTCTGCTCCATGAGTCGCCCTCTTAGGCCCTATGGCAATTTAAATAACAATATTCTTTGCAGTTACATTTGCCCCCTCAAACAGATGGCTGTGTCTTTTTTTTCAAATTATTCTTGTCAATTTAGCTTGCTGAAGACTCCTGGGCTATGTCTGTACTAGAAAAGTTGTCGACTTTGTTAGGTCAACTTAAAGTTGACCTCATTAAGTCAACTTAACAAAGTCGACTTAACTTTTCTAGTGCAGACATAGCCCCATTGTCCTCTTTATTAAGTCGACTTAATATGGTCAACGTAGGCACTAATCCCCATCCACCCTGGCTTTAAGTCAATTTAAGGAGTTGATTTAAGGCTTAAGTCAACCTAAAACAAGGTGTTATTAAGTCGACTTAAGCTTTCCTTAAGTCAACTTAAGGAAATGCTTAAGTCGACTGAATAACAGAGGCTTTGTTTAGGTCAACTTAAGCCTCCTTAAATCGACCTAACTTGCCAATGTAGACGCACCCCTAGAGAGTAGGGTAATCAAGAAATACTTGCACTGATTTCAGAAGATTGACACGTTGCATCACTTTTGCTTTGCAGCATGTTGTTATGCAAAATGACACATCAGAAATTCAACCTTCCCTCAAATGTTTTCTATAATCGAGGAGAGAATATTTTCCTTTAATTATTTTTCATTCCACAGATTGGCAGGTGTTCTTGGTATCCGTATGTAGTCAGCTGTTGTTGTCATGCTCTAGGACTAGATGCAGACAAAATGGGATTAGGAGACTGATCACTGTGAAATGCTCTGATGTGTCAAAATTGCAAGAAATCATTAACGTCTTCCAGAAAGTATTTTCAGTGTTGCCGTTTGCCTCCCAGCATGGCCTGCTGAAACTGGAGCCAATCTCAAAAGCTTGCTGGGGTAATTCTGAGTGTCTGCACAGTATGATAAATTCTCCATTTTCTAGCAATTTTTCATTTAAGGCTCAGTCTTGCATTTCTTTTATAGGCAGAACTGTCAGGGTGATTTCCCTGCTAAGGTGAGCCCTAAATTTTGATACAAAATCAATTCAGTTATGAAATTGCATAATGACATAATATCATGTATCTTCAACAGAATGAATCTCTTCTCATTCGAGAGTTCACATACATGTGTGTAAAGAATGGTGCTCTGTGCAAGTTTTGTATGTTAAGACATAGGATCAAATTGTGTTCTTAGTTATACAGATGTACATCTGGAGTGGCTCTAATCATGTCTTCATTACTCCATATTCACAATGGTGTAAATGAGAATGAAAATTGACCCATTGCCTCTGTTGATGTTGTTTCTATGATGCTTTCCAAACAAGGATCTTAAAGTGCTCTTCAGATAGTAAGGAAGTCTCAGAAAACCTGTGAGGTGATCATTTGTTAGGCCCATGTATGGATGGGGAAACTGAAGCACAGAGACATTAAAACAACCTGTCCAAGGTCATGAAGGCAATCTGTGACAGAAATGGGAATAGATTCCAGAGCTCCTACCTCCTAGTCCTTTGCTTTCACTACAAAACTATCCTTCCCCTCATGATAGAATTACTTTCTATTGGTTTTGCCCAATTCTGTGGAAAACTTCAACAATGCACTCCCTTGAAGTGTTCTGTTATATACATTAGGCACAACAGAGCTGAGTTAAAGCCGTGTTCAAATGACACAATGAGCCGCACGCAATAAATGTGTAAATAGGTAACTTTACCTCAGAATTTCATTCACTTGTAGATTTGTACCTCAGTCTGAATTTAAATAGAATGGGATTTCCATTTTGTTTACTTTAAGCAGTAATATAACTTTACACTGCATTGCTTTGCTATTGTGACTTGGCCTCCACTGACATTGTCTTCAAGAATTTTGAATGATGCTAAGCCCCATTAAAGTATATGAGTTTAGTTTCATAAAAGAAAAAGAGGATGATGTGCTGTGTCCGGTATCTAATTTCAGAACTTCTCCACCAGTCTCTTCTTCATTTATTAAGAGGAATTAGTACATTTGAAATGGTGAGCTAAATTCTGAGGTTCTTATTCAGTTAGTTTTGTTAGGGATTTGGGATGAAATTTTGTCTGAGGTCAATGGGAGCTTTGTCATTGACTTAAATGGCACCAGAATTTCACACATGGTCTAAATTGGGTAGAGTTAACAATCATAAGTATATTTAGAGTACAGTGTAAAGCAATGTTTGAAAATAAGATCTGAGTTCAGGAATCTGGATTTCTCTTGTAGCTGCTGATCACATTAAAAAACAAATAGATCAGGGCAGGAAGGTGCTCTTGACTTTTCTTTGTTTTAGGTGCTGTGGGGTCGTGTTTGTGTGTCGTCTCCCTCTTCCCCCTCCCCCCACCTCAGCCTCCTGTTGCAGGAGAAACAGGGGCATCTGAACTCAATATTTGGCAGAGATCCAAAGTAATGGATTTTCAATATCTTCCTTGTTCTTGCAGGTTAACAGTAATTGATTCAGATGGAGCAGCTAACTCCACAATTGCATCTCTGACAGTCAACAAACCAGTGGATTACCCACCCATTGCCAACACAGGACCAAATCAGGCAATAACTTTGCCCCAAAACTTCATCACACTGAATGGAAACCAGAGCAGTGATGATCATGAGATTGTCAGCTACGAGTGGTCACTTAGCCCCAAAAGTAAAGGCAAAGTAGTAGCAATGCAGGTAAGCTAGCTTCTTGTTTACTATAAAAAAGCTTGTTCTATTTTTGCCTTTAGAGCAAATAAATACCTAGAAATTGTTGTCGCATTTGCAAGTACTTATTTAAAGTGTGCTATTACTCCTTTTGACCGCTGCAGTGTATACAGATCTTGTTTTAATTCTTTTGAGAGTCTGTAGATCCTGTATTTGTTCCTTTTGGTATTGTTTCAATTTATTTTGGCCCTTTTTTATAGTAAATTCTTATTTCTCCCCTCTTGGTTCAACTGGAATACAAGCTCACAATTTCTCTCCTTGGATCTAGCTGTTAACAGCAACATTATCCCTTCTGACTCAAGTGGTTAGCTAGCATTTAGGGTCTCGCAAGTTGTTTCAGTTAGGAGGAGAAATTGGTGGTAGAGTTAGGTATTTCTTTGCAATCTTGTTTGTTTACAAAGGATGTGCACGAAGTCTCATTTCCCTGAATACAATAGGAACAGATCATAGGCAGTAGTTTCTTTGCTCACATTTCCAAACCTCTATCCAGCTAGCATTCTGCCCTAAAAGCTCTCACTTAGCTTTCTTTCAGGGCCATGTAAGCTGGTGAATCATACCTGAACTAGAGTCTAGCCACATGTACTGATGTATCATTCAATCCTTCAGAACAGTATCTTCCATGCTCAGTAAAATTGTAGTCGTATTAACGTTAAGCCAATTTAGTCTGTTAATTTTTATGGCTGTTTCCATTTTAAGAACTCAATTTTAATTAAATTTTTCCATGACTTTTTGCACTCTGCATGGCCACATACAGGTCTTAACTCTGCAGTGAGTTGACTTACTTAATTCCCTGGTCAGCTGAACCACAGGAGGCATGTTTGTAGGATACATGGGCTTGTCCATGTTGAAAATGAGGATGTTTCAGGGATTGCCTGCATAGTTTTTGTATCTTTATAATTATATTGGTTTAGAAACTGATATAATTAAATGAATACAAACCCTTAATATGAACTGAGTTGCACCAGTATAAAGGTGCTTATATTGATATACCTTATTCGCATTCATATAAGCAGCTTTCCACAGTTATAACTGTGTCCACAATAGAAGGTTTAGCTATATTAGTTTCAAAACTGATACAGTGGTACAGAAATCATGTGCAGACAAGCTCCAAGGCTGAGAAATTACTTGTTTGTAACTATAGCTCTGGGAGATAGACCAGCCCAAAGCAACTCCCCTGTGGGAATGGGACAATGGCTCAAAAAATCTAGCAGGCTCATCAATTATCTGATGCTGAATGTGAGGGAATGTTGTAATTTCTGCTCCAGAATTGGGAATAGTCTCTGTGGCTACAAAGCTGAGGAAGTATGAATGGTTGCATTTGCCAGTAGCTGGTCTTCAGTAAAGAAATGAGCTCTGATGGTTAACTAATAATAAAAAAATCCACTGTAGATGGTTTTCAGTGGCTTCTCTATTCAAAGACACAGGTGGTATTGCATCATAATTTGTTACTGTATATGTGGTTATGATATGCAAAAGGTCATTTATTAAGATAATGGTTATTGAGTGGTCTGTAACAGGTCTTTTACGACACTATTAATTGTGTGGCAAGCATTAAGGAAAAGTACTGATGGCCAATTTGCCTCTCGGACCAAATCCTGATCCCATTAAAGTCCATGACATAACACCTATTAACTTCAGGAGACCCAGGATTTGGTTCTTCTGTAGTCTAAATATTTTCTTTATTGATATTTTCACTAGAAAATAATTTACAATACAAATTATAATGTTATGTCTTACTGATATAAAACAGATGCCCCCATAAACCTACATTACCTTCCCAATATGAATAGTCAGTCTGTTTTGCATTTTAATGACATTTTAGTTCAATTGTGTTTTCGTATTAACTGAGAGACTCTTCTTTTTTACAAATATTACATTTTAACAATTTTGCTGTGTTTAAATAAAAAGACATATCTTCAAGAAAATAAAACATGTTTTAATAATAAGGATAATTTAACTGGTTAATTATGAATGTAAATCTCACATGTGCTCAACAAGGAATTATTATTGTTCATTGCCATTGTTTTAAAAATAATCAGCGATTATTCCAAAATAAGAAATTGACTGATTACAAATGAAATACTACTGTATTGTTAGCATAAGACCACTTGAATAGTGTATCTGAAATTTTGCTTTTAAATCTGTTCTTCTCTTGATAGACGTGTGAACTGTTTGACCAGGCAAAATGTTGATTGTTGTTACTAATTAAAACTGTAAGTTGGCTACTGTATGAAGTTGCGGTGTAAGTCCATTTTGTACCTTTTAATTTTTCTTTCTTCATCTTCTATAATCCTCTCTTTTACCTAATGACTAGGGAGTGCGGACTCCCTACCTCCAGTTATCTGCAATGCAGGAAGGAGATTATACATTTCAACTAACTGTTACAGACTCAGCTAGACAGCGAGCTACAGCGGAGGTCACGGTGATTGTACAGCCTGGTAGGTAGACTGGAAACAAGTTTAGCTTTGTACATGGTGGATCAGCATCATAATTCTACTAGTTCTTGAAGGCCTTGCTAATCTGAGTCCCTTCTGCATTAGGACTCTCAGTTGGCAGAATGCATATGCAACAGTTGTTGCATCAAAGCCTCTCTTGCTTCAGAGAAAAAGGTGAACAGCACAGTTAAAAATAAAAATTAAATAGAGCATGTATGTCTGTGCTGAAAGCTCCTGCTAACCAGTCTGTGGAAGGCATTCAGCCCAGAGATACATTTTTACTGACTTTTTGAAGTCAGTTGACATGCAGTTCTGTGCTGAATTTCCTATACAGCCAGCTCTCTTAGTAAGCTCATTCAGCACATAAATCAGTGCTTAACTCAATTTTCTTTTTGCTCTGCAGTTCACCTTCAGGAATCCTTTTGTGGTTTGAATTTTCAATAGGGTTGCTTTATAAGTGTTGCTGAAAAATTGCACTGTGAATTTTTCAGACTACTCCTTTCAAACTGCCTTCTGGATTTGAGGCTGACTTATGGACACCCCATATGGTCTAGGTCTCTTGCAGGTTTTCTTTGGGTAATGTGTTTGCCCATCCCTGATTCCTATGTTAGCGGTAGTGGGTTCTGTCCATCTGAAGATTCTGTAAAACTACTAGGAGTCACACAATGATGTTTCCAGCTGGGTAGTCTGGAATTTCAACTTTCTTTTCTTTCTTTCTAAGGGTGTATCCACACTGCAGTTAGACACCTGCAGCTGGCCTGCACCAGCTGACTCAGACTCAGAGGGCTGGGGCTAAGAGGCTGTTGAATGCAGTGTAGATGTTTGGGCTTGGCCTGCAGCTCTGTTTTTAAAACCCGGGGAGGTGAGAGGATCCCAGAGTCCGGACTGTAGCACGAGCCCACATGTCTGCACCATAAATAGACAGCCCTTTAGCCCCAGTCCTTTGAGCCTGAGTCAGTTGGCATGGTCCAGCCTCAGGCTTTTCATTGCAGTGTAGATCTATTCTAAATACACAGTTCTGTGCAGATGGCCTTGCTGCAGTAAAGCTGTGTTATAGATGTTTACTGCATTGATAAGGAGCACAGATCCTAAATGCAACCTGCGTCTGTCCCTTTAAAATTGAGGACTGTTGACACCATGAAAATTTGGCTGGTGTTTTGTGATACAAGGATGACCAAATATACTGGAAAATGAGATCATGACTGAGACCTGACTTATAGACTTTTTAAGGTCAGAAGGGACCAGTACGATCATCTAGTCTGACCTCCTGCAAAATGCAGGCCTCAAGACCTCACCCACCCACTCCAGCAATAGGCCACCAACCTCTCTATAGCTATATAGCTATAAGAGCAAGGACTGAAAGATGAAAAATAGGCAACGCATTCCTTATTTAAATCCTCAGCTACTGTAAATTGGCATAACTCCATTGAAGTCAGTAGCATTATGTTGACTTACACCAGTTGAAGATCTGACTCCAGATTCTTTCTCTTATGATGAAGGGCTCATATTCACGATGGATAGTTAGTGGTGTTGTACAGGGATGGATGAATCTGACCCCAGATGCCCATTAGGAGCATATGGTATATTTAAGTGGAACACGTATAGTGCAGTGCATTTTAAAATGTTGTGTCTGAGAAGCTGCAGAAAGCTCTTTAAGTGTGATTGGGCCATGAAAAGTAACTGTAAAAGTGACGAGGGCATGAGTGTGTGTGGGAAAAATGCCACATGCCATGCCCCATCCTGTGCACCCCCCTAAATGTCAGACAAAATCTGTCCTATAGTGGCACTTCTGCAGAATTACTTACTTACACCCCGGAGGATCTTGCAGACTCCCATAAAATATGAGCAAATGTGCAGAAGTTGTCAGAGATAATCTAAATCTCTTTATACAATAAAAATGGCTGCAGTGATTGATAACCCATATAAGTGACTGATTACAAAATATGTTGTATTTTTAAATATTATTTTTACAGAAAATAATAGTCCTCCAGTAGCCGTGGCTGGTCCAGATAAGGAATTAACATTTCCAGTAGAAAGCACAATGCTGGATGGAAGCAAAAGCTATGATGACCAAGGCATTGTTTTCTATCACTGGGAAAATATCAGGTATCTAGTAAAAATGAGGTTAGTTCAGTTGCTTGGCTGAAAGAGTTCCAACACCATTATAAAGGAGATACAAGACTGAGAATAGCTTTGGAGCTCATGCTGATTGGCTTGGTGGAGGATGGAATGAAAACTCTGTGGCACTGGTGGGGATGAGGGAAAAAGAGAAAATATGTAAAGGATTCAAACAGAGCAAATTCATGTTGACTGGAAAACCCTTCAGCCTATTTCTTTCACTGTAAACCAGCCCTGATCCTCCAGACATTTGCAAATTTGAATAACTTTACTTGCTTAAAAAGTACCATTGTTTGCACACAGCCGTAAGATGATGGGAAAGAAGGAAAAATCGTGATTTGATATTGGTTCCCTCTGCCTCCCTACCCCCCAACCAAAATATGAAAGTGTTGGACTTCCTGGATGTCATGTTATGCTGTTGCATCAACATGCCATTCTGCTAAGTGTGATCAGCAGTGTATCTGATGGTGACCTACAGTTATGTCACATTCAACTTGAAAGCCTGTGAGATTTCTGCCCACGTCTTGCAATGAGTCACTTTAAAACAGATTACTATGAAGGTTTGTTTTCAAAAAATGGCAGGAACTCACAAGGGTCCCATTAAAAAGTGAACAAGAGATTTGCACATCAGTAATGTTCAGTTTCCCTGTATGTTCTTACAACTAGACTTCTCATTGAATACAGTGGACTGGATAATAGCTTAATTTCCTAATATATTTGAACCTGGTCTTTTAGCGACATACTTCGTTGAACTGCTTCTTTGTTTCAGTACTTTAACATCTCTGAACAGCGATTTTACAACATTTTAGAATTGTTTTTATGTGCAAAGTGAACAGATTCTTAAGAAGTGCCAGATACAAACCCATTCAGCTATCACATTTGCGACACCGTGGGCACCTTGTTTGCTGCCACTCCGTGTATTTGGTGACTGTGTGGCTCTCCTATGATTACAGCAAGTGTGCTCATAAGTGTTGTTTAAATGTTAGAGCCTGAGAGTGGGAATGCATGTTCCTAGATTGATTCTTCTGCTGCTCGTGACTTGATGTGTGAACTCTTCATGCCTTACTTTATCTGTAAAACAGGTCAAATTCTGTGAGCCCGATTCCTATCTGGTGTAATTGTGATGCCGTCGGTGCTTAGATGCCCTGAGATTATAGGAGTTTTATAAATCCAAATGGAATGAATGACAGAGTGACATCTACGGGAGCATGTCTTGTTGTCATGATGATTTTCCTCTCATGTTTCTTTCAGTGGGCCAACCACTGTGCGAATGGGAAACATTGACAAAGCAGTGGCCACTGTTAGTGGTCTACAGGTTGGTACCTATCAATTTCGACTGACAGTAAAAGACCACGAGGGATTAACCAGCACGGCCACTCTCTCTATCACTGTAAAGGAAGGTAAGCCAAATCGCTGCTTCATGTGCACAACACACTGACTTGCAGATTATGTTGATCATTTAGGAAAATGGGAGAAAATTAGTAGAGACCTAGATTACAGATTGGGTTTCAGGAGAACTCTGAGTAATCCTACTAGAGTGAAACCAATACCTACTCAAGGTACATTCTTTCTTATGTGATAGCAATAAAGTTACCTCTGGGATTTCATTGACGTTAATCACATACGCAAATAATATATCGTATTATTTGTTTAAGAAATGTCCATGGGAAGGGGGTTAACGCCAGCGTGTCTCCTTCATGACTAGTGTAATATTGCACTGTCGTAAAGTTAGTACCATCCCTCTGTGAGATTGAAGTAAAACTCAAGAAAAATGGGCTCAAAATGTATCTCGTTGCAGCTAAAATCTGACAGTTACTTAGTACATGTTTGTTCATCTATAGTATAAAGCTTGAGAAACAGTGTTTTGCTCTACACTCACTCCTGCCGAAGTTACGATGCCGTTTGTCTGGTGTCCTGTACTCTATAACAGGAGAGGCCCAAGTACAGCTTGTAAGAGATGAAATCTACACTTCACCCTGCAGTTCACGTTAATCTTTAATAGGGAGCTATAGAGGGTGAGGGGGTGACCAATCCCAGCATCTGTTGCTCCCTCTTGGTCTGGATAGACTGGGACCAGTGATCCCCATGGGTTTGCATCCCTGTATCAAAGATGGTGGCTGCACTATGTTCTACTGCATGCAAATAGTGCAGAATTTGCTTGTGTGTATTCTGTCCCATTATTTGTTTGTATCCTGAAGTAAAATGCCTTTCCAGTCTGTAAATATGGCACCTGTTTACTCAACAGAACTGTTCTGTGTATTCAGAATCCTAGCGGCTGGTTTTAGTAACAAAAATGTGTTCTTACTGCTATTTGCTCTGGATAGCACTGCAGCACAACATATCTGGGGAAAAGAGCAGTTCTCTATTCCTTCATGTGCATCATCAAGGGACCTGTGTACTGAATTCCAATTACAGGTCCAATCAGTGACAGCTATGTAATTCCACTGAAATCAAAGGAGCTGCACAGGTATTCCAAGGGCATAATTTGAAGACAACATGGCTGCACAGGTGCTCCTCGGAGCCTCGTGGAGCCTGTACAAGCAGTGATGATCAGGAGGAGAAGAACCCAGCTTGACTCTCAGATCCCAAGTTAAGTTTGTGAGGCTAGCCTGTAAGGGAAAAAAATTTCATGTTTGTAAACTGAAAATATCTGATCTGAAAATTATTGGGAAATGATAAATATGGAACTTCAGAATACAGGGTCCTTTTTCAGACTGGGAGCACCCTTCAGCAACTCTGTTTTTCCAAATTTTAGCAACCCTGGAGTCAGATTCAACCATGCCATAACTGCCTCCCTGACTTCAGTAGGACTGTACACTTTCTGTCACTTGGACTGAATTTCACCTGCTACCTTGCTGATACTCTTGAATGGAATTATTTTAGAGATCCTTGACAGCGTGAAATTCAGAGGATTGTACAGTGGATGAGCAATGTGTGTTTCTTTGCAGTCATATATCATTTGTGTCTTGGCCCTTTTGAGAGAAAATCCTCCTGCTTTATTGTTTTTGTGGTTAGAAAACAACAGTCCGCCCCGGGCTCGTGCTGGAGGCAAACATGTTCTTGTGCTTCCCAATAACTCTGTTACTTTGGATGGCTCACGGTCTATTGATGACCAAGGGATTGTATCATATCTGTGGATTCGGGATGGTCAGAGCCCAGCAGCTGGCGTAAGTATTTTGAAAGTATTTAGTTGGGGCCAAAAACTGCCCTCTCTTACATGCGTGCAAGCCTTCTCTGCCTTCAACGTACCATGCTGGCAGACGTGTCCAGTCAGTTGCCATAGAGATTGGTGTTACATCTGCTTTTATTTCACAACTCTATTACTGAGCTTATAAAGGGATAAATGGCACTTTAATTACATCTGCAGAGGATACTCTGTTCACGGGGGCTGAGCAGTGAGGACAGAGATGCAAAAGACACTAGACAGAGAGCTTAGAAATAAGACAATGTGATAGTAAAATGAGATTCATCTGGGAAAAATACAAGCTCATGCGCCTGGAGGAAAATCTGAAATCCAAATACCCCAGAGGAGGAAGATCCTTGAAAAGCTAAAGTGCTGATAAAGCCTGAGGAATGATGGCAGGTAGCAAATCAGATGTGAACCTGCAACGTGAGTTGACTGTCACGGGACGGACTCTTCCGCCCCGTTGCTCAGCCGCCTCCATTCCCCAGTCGACCCAAAGAGACTCACCGTGGACCATCTTCAGTGCAAACCACGAGCTCATTTATGTACAATGGTGACACTCCCACTCCCAGTTCGTGCCCCGAATTCTTTCAGGGCTTGGAGGTTCAGGGTTCTGCTCCCTCTGGCCTGCTGCCAGAGCCCTGTTCTGGCTCCCGAGTCCCTTGTTTCCTGTGTTGGCCCAGCTTATGTCCCCCTGGGCCAGGTCCTCAGCTGCTCCTTATCTTCCTGGTTAGGCCAGAGCTTTGCTGCTGCCTAATCAGTTCCCAGCTGCTGTCTGCCCATCCTGAGCCTCGAAAGCCCAGGCTAACGGGCAGGTGAGGAGTTTCACTACTCCTGCCCTGTTACAATGATAAAGAAATGGCTGTGGTCTGGATCTGCATATGCAAAGGCAAAACACCACAGACCAAGAGGAGCTCCTCTAATAGCTCTAAAATCTAGCTCAGTAGGACACAGGTGGGACCACCCCCAGTGACAGGGTTGCCATCCTTGTATGTTACCTTTTACTGATAAAGTTGAGTTTTTTTACTTACACTGTAAGCGTTTTACTGACAGCACTAAATATACCGTCCCCACGTCCCCCTCCCGCCCACCAGCACCCAGGCATCCCCCCCACAATTGAGATTTCCCCATCCACCATCTCTTTCTGGGAGGCGGCTGAAATTAAAGTGGCCCATGCCACCGAAAGAAAACTGCCATCAGAGGCTATTCAACAGCAGGAGCCTTCACAAAAAAGCAACCCCCATGCTGCAGAAAGCAGCTCGAGCCGTTTCGCTTCCAGTGGCTCTGAAAGGGACAGTGCCAGCTGCAACTCTTATGGCAGGCTAGTCTCCCTGCTGGTGAGTGAAGGAGAGATTTTTACAGACATTTTCCTTTAATTATGGACAGCAATAAATGTGTATATTTTTTTTTACCGACTGTCTGCAAATTTACAGACAGTTGACAACCCTACCTTGCGGGTTGGGTGTGGACCGGAGCCCCTCAGTTTCAGAAATATGGTGGCGATTTGGCAGGAAATGAGATGGAGGAAAGGGGAGCAAAATGATTCTGGATCTGAAGGAGTGACTTATGTGGGCATATTAAAAGAACTAAATAGATTTAGCTTAATAACAACATGGAGAGAGAAGTCTGCAGATACGTTAAGAGTATAAACACCAAGGAAGAAGAGGAATTGTGTAGGGTCCAAGGAAATATTGGGATTAAACTGGGAAAGAGAGGTGGCTTATATTTTCAAACAGATGTGCATCTACGAATGTCTGCCTTGAACACACAAATCTCCTTTCACTAGCTTTATTGAAGGTGTCCACACTGTGCACGGGCATGTACGCTGTGCTAAGGCTATGTCTGTGCTGCAGCCGGAGATGTAATTTGCGGTTTGTGTAGATGTAGTCGCAGTGTCTCTAGTTAGCTTGCTGAAAATTGCTGTGAGGTTGCAGCAGTGTCCTTGACACAACCCATGTGAAGCCCACTGCTACTTTTAGCAAGCTAACTAGATTAAATCTCACATGGACATGTCTACATAAACTGCAAATTACACCGCCAGTTGCAGTTTAGATATAGCCAAATTAACAGGTTTAAACTGGTACATTGTAACTTCTGTGAAGTATTCTTTTGGGATGGTCTCTTTCTTGTTTGTTTTGAAGGTCGAAGGGCAAGTTCTGTGGTGGATTCTCCATTGCTGACAATTGTTAAATCAGGATTGGATATTTTGCTAAAAGTTCTGCTCCAGAAATTATTTGGGAGAAGTTCTATGGCTTGCGGATTAGAGGATCACAGTGGTCCCTTCTGGCCCTGGAATCTATGAATCCGCATTTTGTAGCGAGCTTGATGAACAGCTTGTTAGCTCAATTCTCTCAAGGAGTATAATCCTCTGCTGATATCTTTTTTCCCCCCCTCCCAGGATGTGATACATGGCTCAGACCATGAGGCAGTACTGCAGCTAACCAATCTTGTGGAAGGACTCTATACTTTTCACTTGAAAGTCACAGATGCTAAAGGCGATTCAGCTATTGACACTGCTACTGTTGAAGTGCGGCCTGGTATGGATCATTACAAGGTCATCTATAAGCTGTGTATACCTCCACATTCTTTTCCTTGCTGTTGACAAGGTCCTGTCAGGTTAAAAATCATGGGTCGAATTCTCCACTGCCTTGTACTGTTATTTACACCTGTTTAAAGTGGCTGTAGAATAGTCATATCTGAATTCTCCCTTTTCACACATTAGTGATACCACTATACGTCCACTTTGCACAAGTATAAATGGTTGCACCCTTATCAGTCAGGGGAGAATCAGGTCCTATAGTTTTAAAAGGAATTGTTTTCTTGACTACATTACAAGTAACACCTTTGTTTAATAAAGCTAAATGACATATATATTACTTACTTTTCATTATTTTGTTTGTTTTGCATTTCAATTAGTCTCAACAGTGTAAATAGACAAGTCACTTTTATTTTTAGTAATTTAATGCTACGTTACATTTCCTGGTTCTCATATCCACATTGCAATGCTTGGGTGCAAAAATGCATCTGTGGAATCTTTGTTTGTTTAAATAGGATTTAATTTTTATTGGAATTCTTTATATATAAAAAGAGTTCAAATCTTTTTCTCTTGATTTTAAGATTTTTTAATAAAATTTACTTGGGGATGGATAGATTTGTGGTGAAGGCACGGGGTAGGTGTGTAGCAGATCTGACTTGTAATCCTGGTTCTGATAAAGATTTTCTGTGTGGTCTGTGGCCAAGTCACTTAGCCTCTATGCTATGTTTTCTTTCTCTGTACAGTCACGATAATATTTACTATCACTAAATTGGTGTGAGGCTTATGATGTTTGTAAAGCCCTAGAGAAGGACAAATTATTATTATTATTTATTTATTTATTTATTTATTAACAACACCTACATTATCAAGTCAAGTTTGCCTCAAAAAATGTGTCAAACTTTTTTCCCTCAAATTTGTTCCTCATTTAGATTCACTTAAACACATGCTGTCCCAAATAGTGATGGATTTAAGCACATGCTTAAGTGCTTTTCCTGACTCTGGACCTTAAAGACTGATGAGACGGCATTTGGGGAGGAGAAGGTGAAATCAAGCTGGTTTTACATAGGATTACATACAACTGAAAGTGAGCTCAGTTCTAGGTTTTTAAGCACTGAACTCAAGCATGGGTAGGGCCTCTTTGTACTGATGAGCCACCCCTGCAGGAAACTGCTGAAGGGATTTGGCATTAGCTGGAAAGATGCAATTCTCCTTTCTGTATGTAGAAACAGTGCTGGACTGTAATTAACTGGGGCAGAGGATAATGAGGTAGAATCTTAGATATTCTGGCATGTTTCATAATTAAAATAAGTACCCTTCAAATTACCTACCCCCATAAAAGTCAAAGGTAGGATATGTGAGTTACTAATCACGCTCTTCATTCAATACTGAAATATTTGCCTGTCTCTGAAAACATAGTATGTCTTTGTGTTCTCAGACCCTAAAAAACATGGTCTGGTGGAGTTGATTTTGCAAGTTGGAGTTGGCCAGCTGACTGAGCAACAAAAGGACACCCTCGTGAGACAGCTAGCAGTGTTACTGAACGTCTTGGATTCAGACATCAAAGTTCAGAAGATACAAGCCTATTCAGATTTAAGGTACGCAGATATTGTGAGATATGTGATTATGGACATGACAGCTACCCTATGACATCCTGAAACAGGAGTCTGCAATCTGCGGCTCTTTGGCTACCCCCTTGCGGCCCTGGACTCCAGGCCCCCCACCCCTGCCCTGAAACTGGAGGACTCTGCAGGCAGCCCACTCTTGGCTCCAGAAGCCCCTCTCCTCCCGCATTGGGGGACCCTGTGGGGGGCCTACTCCTCTTTCCAGGTGCCCCACCCACTGCCAGGGGGGACTGTGGCAGGCACCCTGGCCTGGCTCCCCTCATCTCTCACCAGGAGGCTACACCCATTGCAGCTCTCAAAACACTTGGTTACTGAAGGAATTTTTAAAAACTGGCTCTTCTTATCTTTAGGGTTGCTGACCCCTGTAAATAAAAGTTAACGTATTGGTTTGGTGATAGGATCTGTGATAGGCTGTATATTAAGGATCACTTTTGTATAAGCACTGAGGGAAACTCTGCACAGAGTTAAAGATGCCATGAAGTAACAAAAAGAGCATAATTAAGGGGTATTATATGGCTGAAAG
The DNA here is from genome assembly GCA_007922175.1 of Pelusios castaneus. Classification (NCBI taxonomy): domain Eukaryota; kingdom Metazoa; phylum Chordata; order Testudines; family Pelomedusidae; genus Pelusios; species Pelusios castaneus. Next base: position 37,868,653 of record ML685766.1, read on the forward strand.
CACTCTCCTGTATCTGGGTTGTTGGATCTTTCTGAGTTTTGTGCTCCAGAGAAGCTGCATGCAAAGTGGTTAATGGTCAGGCTATCTTCTCCAAATCTTGCAGTCCAAGAAAGTGGACTGGGGGCTCCCAGATGAAAAGTCATGGGGCTGAGGGCAGAAAAGTGGCACCCAAGAGAGAGGCAGTTCATATAAACATAAAAGATCAGGGTTGGAAGGGACATCAGGAGGTCATCTAGTCCAGCCCCTGGCTCAAATCAGGATCAACCCTAACAAAATCATCCCAGCCAGGGCTTTGTCAAACTGTACCTTAAAATCCTCTAAGGATGGAGAGTCCCCCACCTCCCTAGCTAACGTGTTCCAGTGCTTCACCACCCTCCTAGTGAAAAGCTTTTCCTAGATCTCTCTCCCTGCAACTTGAGACCATAGCTCCTTTTTCTGTTATCTGCCACCAAGAACAGCCTAGCTTCATCCTCCCTGGGACCTCCTTTCAGTTAGTTGAAGGCTGCTATCAAAATCCGCCCTTGCTCTTCTCTTCTGCCGACTAAGCTCAGTTCCCTCAGCCACACCTCGTAAGTCAGGTGCCCTAGCCCCCTAATCATTCTCTCTTCAATTTGTCCACACCCTTCCTGTAGCGAGGGGGTGGGGGGACACAAAACTGCATACAGTACTCTAAATGTGGGCTCACCAGTGCCAAATAGAGCCCAAGGCAGTTGCTTCTTGGGACAGGACAGTTGAGCCTTACCTGAGTGTGTTGCAGGGAGGTGTCTTTGTGCCATTTTTGACCACCTCAATTCAAGAAATAGGACTTGTATACATTTTCTAAATAAGTAAGCTACCCTGAAGCCAGATCTACAGTAGAAACTTTTGCTGGTTAGTAATCTTCGTTAGGTGTGTGATGATTTTTTTTTTTTCCAAAATTGCTATAGCACCAAAACCCTTACTATAGATGCAGTTATACTGGCATAAAAGTGCTTTTGCCTGTATAACTTATTTTGCTTAAAGAACCGATATAAACTACACAGGCAAAATTCTGAACAATAAACAGATTTTTCCCTTCAAGATAGTTTTTTCACTGACAGTATTTTGTGGGGCTGTGGGATGGTAGCAATTATGTTTTTAAAAGACACTTTTTACTTTTCAAAAATAGCAAATGAGCTTTGTGGCTCCTCTTGACTTTGCCAAAGCTCATAACTAGTAGCTTTTTATGCAGCTACCTGGGAGAGTAAAGAGAAGTTGAGATAGATTTCCCTAGAGCATGCGCTTTAGCAATAGCAGTTCTACAGGTGGTAAAGTCCTGAGATGGCTCTCTGAAGCTTAGGAATCTGGAACTTGAGAGCCTCATTTTAAAAATCCTCCCTTCATACATTTTCCTTCTAGTTCATAGACTCAGAAGGGACCAGTATGATCATCTAGTCTGACCTCCTGCACAGAGCAGGCCACAGAACCTCACCCACCCACTCCTCTAATAGACCTTCCCTGTTCCAGCCTGTCTGCCCCTGGGGCTGGGGCTAGCTGGTGCACGGCACGGCCCCCAATGCATCCCGCCGTGGGCCTGGAAGGCTGTGCCGGGCACCAGCTGGCCCCACCCGCTGGCCAGAGCGAACAGGCGAGAGCCTCCACCTGGGCATGAGCCCCATATTCCTGCTTCTAAGGAATTTATTGTGCACCGCCTCCTTCCTTCAGGTTATGCCGTGATCTGTAGTTGCTCTGTAGAGGCAGCCTTTGGCTATTGGGGGCCCTAGATGAAGGCCAATTGTGGGGGCCTCCCCTCTGTGGCCCTGCTCCTCCTGGCCCCCCTCACCACCCTGGCCCCCTCTCCATCCTTAGCTCCCCCGCACATGGCCCTAGACCCCTGAGTCAGCTCCTCCTCCTGCTGCTGTCGGAGGCAGACGCAGCTTTTGAGGTAGGCAAAGCAGGCGATGGAGCCTCTCACTGCTTGGGGCCCTGGGTGTGCACCTTCTTCACCTACCCCAAAAGTCGCCTCTGCTGCTCTGAACCCTCTAGCTCAGTGGTCTTCAACCTTTTTTGGATCAGCGCCCAGTTTTTCAATATTTTCACATTTGCAGTAAGTTTACTGCCCATCTACATAAATTGTTACTTTTTATAAATTGCCACTGTCGTTAAATGAATTGTTACATTGTTGTACTGTTAATCGCTAATTGTAATTTTTGATTCATTTAAATTTTAAACTCAGATATTTTAAATAAGATATCAAACAAATTTCATTCAAACAAAATTCATTATTCATACAAACTTTTTATAAATCACAGGCGGATGAGCATGGCCATTATCTCCTTCCTTCATTTTTGTAGCGCCCATCAAAAATCACCAAACGTCCACTATTGGGCGGTATTGCCCAGGTTGAAGACCACTGCCCTAGTTCCTAGCTGTGTCTTTTCTTTGTGAGCTGCACTGCTGGACCCAGCAGCCTCTAGAGGGGGCCCCCAGCTCTGCAGAGCCAATTCTGTGGAGGAAAAAGGAAATTCTGCACAGAACATTAATTTCTGCACAAATTCTACATTGTGCAGTGATGCAAATTTCCCCCAGGAGTATCTCACTGCCTACAGTGGGTTTTGCATCAGACCTCAGCTTCTTGTGGGAAAAGGGTGCTTTGCAAGTGTGCCTGGAAGTTTAACAAACCCAGTCTTGGATGAGAGAGTAGAGTGTGTCCTGTTTCACTCAGCTTTCTCCCAGAAAGCTGAGGAGCTGGAGAACTGTTCCTGCTCCTGAACCCTGTGGTAGTGCAATAGCCATATCATTTGATGAATTTGTTTAATCCATTGGCAGATTAAATAATATATACCCAAAAGATGGTAAATTTAAACTTCTGATTTCCAGAGTATAGTCTCCTACAATCAAATTGAAAAAAAGATTAGCTCATTGAAGAACATACATCTTAATTTTGCTTGTGCGTTCTCTCTGCAGCACAGCGATTATATTCTATGTGCAGAGCGGGCATCCTTTCAAAGTAATAAAGGGTTCAGATGTTGCACGGATGCTGCACGTGCAACTGTTAAAGGAGAAGGCTGACTTCCTGCTTTTTAAAGTTCTGCGGGTGGACACAGCTGGTATGTTCTGCATGGTGCTTCCTATTTCTTGAATTTAACAGCCATCTGAATATGGGAACAGAATGTAGGGACTTCCTCTCTGCCCTGTTTTGCATTCAGTTTCATGAAACATGAGGCTGATAATGCTTGACTTCCCTGTTTATCTGTGACAGATTTGTGCCAGGCACTTGCTTTCCCTTTAAAGATACAAGTGGCATAGAGTATGATGGCTGTTAATCATTTCTGTAAACTAAGACTCATTAATTGTACACTAGGAAATGTATCATACTGGGGAATCATGTTATAACACAACACTATCCAAGCTGTGTCATAACATTGTTTGTTCTTACTCTGTGAATGGAACAAACCTTACTGCAGTACAGAATTTGTGTTACATCCCTTGTTCCTTTGAGGCTGTTACACTATTCTTCAGTAGAATTATGATATGATTCATTCCTGCTTTTCCAGGTAAAATGTCATTGTGTAATAACCCAGTCCCCTAATGTGTTAAACATTCTAGTGTAGATAGGCCCCAGTGCTTCTTCATAAAAAAAGAGCTTTTCACAATGACACTTGATCTTTCAAGTTTTTATCTCCTGTAAAGATGCTGCTGGTAATTAAAATGCTTTGGGACACTGGGACGTTATAGATACGAATTTGTTAGTATAAAGCCAAATAGGTTTTGCTGAGAAGCCAAATGCAAGGGGAGAGAGAGAAACTGTAGCTTTAAAATAGTCATTGATCAATATGATTTATTTTTGAATTTACTCCTTGAGGAAGAAAATGATAGCTGTTATACTGTAATAACTAAGAGGCATAGCTGTGTTAGTCTGTGTACAGCAAAAATGAGAGTCCTGTGGTACCTTAAAGACTATCAAATTTCATGGGCTCCAACCCACTTCATCAGATGCAACTGACACAGATGCATCTGTGTCAGATGCATCTGACAAAGGGGGTTGGAGCTCACGAAAGCTTATGCCCAAAGAAATTTGTTAGTCTTTAAGATGCCACAGGACTCTCATTTTTGTAATAACTCAATTATTTTCTACACTTCGGAATGGAAGAAAATTGACAGTATAATTTGCGACTTTGCCCTCAGTTATTACATAGCAAGTTTTAAGGCAACCCCCCCAAACTCAGCAGCACATTTTATGTATTTTTTGAAAGAATAATTTATTTTGATTGATTCATACAATGCACACATCACACCACCTCTGGGTGTGTGCATTTGCAATAATTAAAAATAAACTATCTGCCTGCCGGGCCTTCAGATGTTTTGATGCTAGCGTTATTTCAAGTATGTGTGTGGTGTGTGGGAACATTAGTATTTCTCAAGTGCTCAGGTATGGTGGAGATTATACACCCTGGAAATACCAATAAATAACACCTGAACAAATAAAACTGAACACCCGGACTCAGATTGATCTTTAGGTCTAGTGTCGGTGAATTATCTTTGGCTTGTCGACTGGCTGTTCAGTTGGATAATATGCTTTCATCTTTTTGTTCACACCCATCAGGCTACTGTGCCTCTGAAGTAAATCTGACTAACTCAGACCCTCCAAAAATGACTGGAAGATTAAGAACCAGCAGTGGTTCAGTTTAGTAATGACCAGAAAAACAGTGATTTGAGGGTATATTCGTCTCCCAGTGATTCATGGAAACACATCAGTGAAATTTCCACCGTGTGATTTCTAAGTGACCTTTACATTTGTCAGTCTCTGCCCTGGAGTTGTGGGCAAGAAACTGCACCACCTCTGCTTTAGTGAATCAAGAGAGTGTATGTTATTGGTTGCCCTTTTAAACTGTGATTATCTTCACATTTGGTTTGTTCTTAGTCTGCCTTTTAAAATGCTCTGGACATGGACATTGTGACCCCATCACCAAGCGTTGTATTTGCTATCAGCTATGGATGGAGAACTTGATCCAGCGTTACCTAAATGATGGAGAGAGTAATTGTGGTGAGTTTGGATCACATTGTGTGATATGTTCCAAGAATGATTTTCCTTTTCAGTGTTTAGCAGTTTTATAAATGTACCTATGAAAGTTATGTATGCTGACAATCAAAGAACGATACACACAGCTATCTTTCAGAACCAATCAACAAAACCAGGAAATGGAATCATTCATTTGGCATGGGAGTCAGCATGAATGCGATCCTGCAAGTTGGCAAGCACTCTATCCTGATCCATCAAACCACTTAGGCACCTGCTTCACTTGAAGGACCTGAATAGTCCCACTGACTTCAGTAGGACTTCTCATGTGCTTACTTTAAAGCCTGTGCATAGCTGCCAGATGGGACCAGAGTGCTCAGCACATAGATGGATTGAGCTTGATGTAACAGCTTTGATGGGGAAATTTATTTCCATGTAACAGGTAACGTCTAGAACAAAAAGACAGAGGTAAAGCTAGTGTAAACCTCTATTACTTGGTAAAATTGTTGCTAATGTTTATGTGAGAAAGAAGACTGAATTTTCTGGAATTCTTCCCTCCCCCCTCCCCCCGCCCCTTGACTATTTACTAAGGTTAGTTTTTCCCCAAAAAGCTTGTCAGTGCTCAATTCTGCAAGGTGCAGAACACCCTCCGCTACCACTGAATGCAGTCAGAGTTGAGGGCACTCAACAATTTGCACTTTCTGGCATCTGTCGAAGTGGGACTTCACCCATGAAAGCTCATGCGAAAAATACATTTGTTAGTCTTTTAAAAGTGCTGCAGGACTCCTTGTTTGTTTTGCTGAACTAGACTCACATGGCTACTTGTCTGGAACTTGTCAGCAATTTGCAGGACATCTCGGAGGACTGGCACCTCCATGTGAGTGCTGTGATCGCGTTACTGGCATTAACAGTTATGTGCACAGAAGGAAGGAAGGAAGAATACATCTCATGGGTGGAACTGTATTACTTGTGGAAATGGAGAAAATTGGGAAATCAACGATAAAAGAAAATTAAGACTCTCTCTGGCTGTCCAATCCATTAATATTACACTATGGAAAATATGCATGAGAGTTTAAAGTGATTGAGAATCTTTTAAATAATAGTAGATGTAATTTTAAAATATTGTTTTCAAATTTTACATCGTAGTTGTAGGAGAAAAGTACAAAAATAGCGAAATATTACTTTTGGGACATTTTGAAATTATTTTGGGCCAGACTGAGGGTTCCACATATTGCCCTTGTGCTTTATCTGCTGTTGCTTGAGAGTTTCTGTTGCCTGTTAAGGTTAATAGGAACAACTCAGAGATAACATCCTCACAGCATTCTGGCGGATATGTTTTATGCATCATGCTTTAATACAGTGGCCTAGATATTTTTATCAATAGTTACAAAATGCTCGTGTTTTATTCTAACCAGCCAAATCAGCTTTAAAAACTTGGCATTTCTGTTTGATGACTTCCATTATTTTTTTAATTGTCTTTATTTCACGTGAATTATAATTACCTTTGAAGACTGCAGTTTAGTTGTGTCTGCTTTGTTTGCTGTTTGATAGGATTGTCGCTTCTTTTTTGGGTATACTGGTTTGACATCCTATTTGAAATCTCCTCTGCTGTCCTTAGCTTTAATAGCCTTAATTTAATTTATTTTTCTAGCAGTAGTAGTTTAGCCAAAATCCAGTTCTCTTCTTAGTATGGGACAGTCTCCCCCACTCTTACGCTGAGAAATACATTACGCCTCAAGTAGCCTGATTAGTTCCTATAGGGTCACGTAAGTAATAAGACACTGCTCACCATGAGACGGGATATCTGAATCTGGACTCCTGTGTTTGTACATCATCGAGCAGAAATCCAAATAAATGAAACTAGCACAACGGTACCCAATCCAAAATGCTGCTAGAGTTCAAATAATAACATTCTAAAAAGTGATTTCGAAGATGGGATCTCGAGGTTTCATATTTGTTTTGTCTCTCTGATCCCATATCGTATTTTTTCGGTTTCTTCATATGATGGTATCATTTTTCTAATGGCATGCTATCTCCAATCACCTGCCCTGTCAGAGCTGTATTGTACAGAAGATTTATAGAGGTACAGACTTGACTTGGGTGAGATGACCCAGCTGGGGAGAACCCAGTTTGACTTGCAGATCCCCGGCTGAATTTGCTGGGCTGGCAGGAAAAAAAAAATACACATTTTACTTACAAACTGTGCGTATTTGATCTGGAAGCCTAAGTGTCAGGAATGAGAAATAGGGACCCTTATGATGTCATTTTTACAGTTTCCCTTTTAAGAGAACAACTCTCAAGTTCCAACTGGTCTTAATGAAAAATGAAGCCATTCTCCACCTCATGGCATTAGTTATTAAGACAGTTACTTTTGTGATCCTATCGTTTTCTTTTCTAGAGTGGAGCATACTCTATGTGACAGTATCCACTTTCATTCTGATTGTGCTCACAGGGGGTTTAGCTTGGTTCTGCATCTGCTGCTGCAAAAGGTATGTGTATTGTATCGTTTTCAGTGCAGTGTGTTAAATAGGACAACGCTATTGATCCTGTGAGATCCGTATAGTCAGTTTCTCAGCATGAAACCATTCTGAGCATCTCAAACATTCTGCTGTCCTCTCTAGATATTTCATCCTTCTTTGGGCTTATACTTGTGCCATTAAAAAGTGATATCTCACCTGTTCTTTGCTTTAGGGGCTCCTTGACATGCTTTTAAAAATACAGTTATAAAAAGAGACTACTTTTGAAGCATCACTGTGCCACCTAATAATGAATGTATATCCCTTGCCAAGTGGCTGAAAACCTATTTAATCTCTTTACAACCCTTCCACTAGAGTCTTCCCAGTCTCACACTCCAAGACAAAGTCATACGTCCCGGAGGTCATTGAACTAAGGTTATTTTGGACTGGGAGGAGGAAAGTAAATTCTGAAATAGATGATACCTCCTGGAGAATGAATGTAGCTCTGCAGGTTGGGCCTGGCTTAGGTCCAAGGAAACTAGTCTGTACAAAGTATGCTAATGCTGTCTGTTGCAGGAGCTGCTCCCAGCATGTTTTTTGTCTGCCTCATTAATATGCTTTTTCTGATCTTGTTATCAATTGCAGGTGTGTCTACACTACAGAAACTACACTGATTTAGCTACATTAGAATAGCTGTGCCATCATAACCCCGTAGTATAAATCAGCTGACAATTACGGAAGGGATTTTTCCAGTCATGTAGGAACTTCACCTCCCTGAGTGATGGTAGATCTGTCCATAAAAGCATTCTTCTTTCAATGTGCCTGCATGTTCACTTGGGGTTAGGTTAGCATAGGGTGTGTTTTTATTTTATTTTTTAACCCTGACTGATATAGCTATGTTGTTTGCCTAACTTTTAAGCAGAATTCAAGTGTTAGCAAGATCATCAGTAATTCCCTCCCAAGTAACATATTTTTCCATTTGGTCCTTGCTGGTTCTTGTATTTGCTGAGATTGTGTTAAGGCATAAGCTCTCATGGGCTATAACCTACTTCCTCAGATGTAACTTATGCCTTAATAATAAGTTTCTTCATCTTTAAAGTGCCACAGGATTCCTTGTTTGTTTTGCTGAAATAGACTAACACCCCTTTGGAACTTGTGATTGTTTTATTACTTACAGAACAGTCCCGCAGAGAGAGTTTGTTTAGATGAAACAAAAACTTTAATTGTCTGGGTTTTTTAGTCTTCCTCATGATGACATTTTGGTGAGACGTACAGGATATTGTTTGAAAAGCTGTCCATCTTGGTCTGCTTTCTTTGACATTGGGGTGGAGGGGGTTGTACTTCCCAGACTGGGATATGGCAGGGGCTGGGGGAACTTCTGCATGGACGTGGAGCTCAACTGCCTCTGTGGCTCTGTCCTAACTTGTCTCAGACTCTACAGAGGGCGTCCAACTGGTCCTGAGGTCGAGCCTTCAGCACCATCACTTATCACCGCTTGTAAAAGTGCAAATGCATGAAGCTGAGAGTTACTGAGTTTTTACAAAACGTTGTAGCATTTGCAGTCTTCTAAATTAATCTGCTGCTCAGCCCACATGCCCCTGCTGTCAGTCCCAATACTCTTTCCGGCAGCCCCTGCTAGCCACCACTGCCCACCCACGCAGCCCCAGCTCCCTGTCTCCTTCCTCACCCTCAGCACTGGCTCTCCTCTCACCTGGTCCCTCTCTTCCCCCTCACCTCATCAGCCCCGGCTCTCCTCTCGCTGCTGGGTCTCCTGTCTCCTTCTCCACTCTCAGAACGCTCTCCTCTTGCCTGGTCCCGTCTCTTCCCCATCACCTCATCAGCCCCGGCTCTCCTCTCGCTGCTGGGTCTCCTGTGTCCTTCTCCACTCTCAGCACGCTCTCCTCTTGCCTGGTCCTGTCTCTTCCCCATCAGCCCTGGTTCTCCTCTCGCTGCGTGGGGGG
>ML685766.1:37878057-37909971 GCA_007922175.1 Pelusios castaneus
GGGGGGTCTGTGATCCCTGGGCAGGTGTGTGATGGCCACTGTGCAGTCGCGCCCCCACGCAGCTTAGAGGGAACATAGGGTCAACATGAAGAGAAGGGGCAGAAAATAGGGGGGATAGAGGTAGAAGATGCCCTTGGCCCTGTGGAGTTTGTAAGAAAAAGATAGCTTCCAGAGATTAGATTGACATTTCAGATTAAATCAACCTGTCTGGAGAGTGTAGAGTGCAAGTTATTTTTATTATTATTTATTTACATGGCTTGCAGCAGTGGTCACCATGTGCTAGGTGCTTATCAAACAGAGGAGGCAGTCCCTGCCCTGAAGAGCTTACAATATAAAAAAGACAGAATGAAGAATGGTGTGGAAAGGGAATACAGCACACAAGCAAAGTGATCAGTAATTATGGTGCATGTCCTGTTAGATCCATCCTTGATGGTACATGCTAAAATCCCCTCCCCATTCTTCTTTCCGCCATTGAGCCTCTGGCCTTCCCCTCAGGCAGCAGTTCTCCCCGACACTCGTAGTGTTCTTATTCTTTTCCCTCCAGACATTCAGCCCCTTGCGTCCTTGTGAAAGAACAGTTAATTCCTAGGATAAATGCATTAAATAAATTAATAGATGACTCAATCTCTGTATGCATTGTGGGATGTTGTGTCTTTGCAGACCATTGCAGTATTGAGGGTTCTGTGCTAGTGGGTGGCAGAAAAATCTCCTTGTTGATTGGTTGTGGTTAGAGATGGGACCGAACCAAAGTTGGCCATAATCCAGATCTGAAATTCACTCTCTATAAAGGCCAAACTAAAATGCTGGGTCTAGAGAGCCCTAAGCTTTTGGAAGCTTTTGTTCAGGAACCAAGCTGCATGCATCTGGCTCATCTCCAGGTATTGTTAGTAGACTGCTCTCTAGGCAAGCGGGCCCTTTTTTGCCCACTTCCTGCCTATGAAGGAGAGACTTGCACTCAGTGATGCAGATTCTGTTCTCATTTACGTCAGCGAAAATCAGGAATTACTCTTGGAATCAGTGGAGTTACCTCTACATCAAGATTGTCTCAGAGCAGAATTCGCCTCTTTGGCTGTCTCTGTTCACTGTGTGAATTTATTTACTGTGCACGAGAACTTGATTTTACTGATGGTCATTTTCCTTTTAGCAGAAAGAGGACAAAAATAAGAAAGAAAACCAAGTACACTATCCTAGATAACATAGATGATCAAGAGAGAATGGAGCTACGGCCCAAATATGGTAAGATGTATTTTTTTAATTGGGACCTTTTAAGGCATTAAACTCCTATGTTTGTCTTAATTTTATAGCAGTTAGTTACACAGTTCTCTTCCACACTTATTGTCTTCATTTTAAAAGAAGCCATGAAAACAATCTATTTTACATTACAATGTGAAAACTGCTTTTCTAGCTGCTACACGGCAGTGTTGATAGGGCCCAAGTATGTCCCATTTAACAGCAGCAGGTTTTGGATCATCGTCCTAGTTAACAGCTTCCATTCACCCTAAAGGGACTTTAACTTTGATTTCCCTCAGTCTAATGGGGGAAACTTTAAGTCCAATGGAGGGAAAACCACTTGAACACTATATGTCCTAAAAAGTAATGAATTCTCCCAGAAGCACAGATCTATCATGGCCAATTAAATCCATCATATAGCTGTCTCTGTCTGTGTGGATAGATTTAATTGATAGGGTCAAGTTGTTAAAGAGGACTTTGGTACGTAATGCTTTAAGTGAACTATGAGCACCTATAGTAAAATAAAAAAAAAAAAGTAAAACAAGGCATGAGGCACCAGCTGCTCAGGTAATATCAATGGGTGCAGCTACACTTACAGATTAAGTCGATTTAAGCCTACTTAAATTGACTTAATTTAATCTGTGTCTACACTACATTTTCCTTAAGATGACTTAAGCAGCAGCTTAAGTCGAGTTAAGGAAAATTAAAGTCGACTTTATTAAACCTCGTTTTAAGTCGACTTTGCTGGCTAAGTCGACTTTATTAAGTCGACTTAGCCAGTGTGGACGCAGAGTAGCCCTAAGTCGACTTAAAGGGCTTCAGGGCTCCCCCACTGCCCTCCCTGCCAGGGTGGCTGGCACAAGCAGAGCCTGGCATGACCCCCACAGGGCAGGACAGAGCCCTGCCCACCCTGCTCCTATGCTCTGCCAGTGTCCCTGTCCGGCTCAGCCCCATTGTACCCAGGTACAATGGGGAAAATGCTGAGCCCCCTGGCACTTGGCAAGGGGTGCCCCCCCGCCACCGTGGACCAGTCCCAGGTCCACCTAGCCCCTACAAGTCAACTTAGGCATCCAGTGTGGATGCTCTAGGTCGATTTTGTAGGGTCCCCTTTAAGTCGACTTAATTTTTTAATGTAGACATGCTAAATTGACTTAAATTAACAAGTGTAGACACAGCCAATGGGTGAAGCTCCACCGAGGTCACTGGAATATTTGGTCCCTGATTCACTGTTGACTTGCATAATTTTTAGTACGGATGGTGGAATGAATAGTTATTCTTATAGGCAGTGCAGCACAGATCTGTGCAACACTGCACAGGAAAGAGATTACTAAATTTTAGAAGTAAAATTTTCCAAAGAACGTTTGGGTTTGATTTGTTTATTTTCAGGTATAAAACACAGAAGTACAGAACACAATTCCAGTCTGATGGTTTCAGAGTCGGAGTTCGACAGCGATCAGGACACTATCTTCAGCAGAGAAAAGGTTGAAAGAGAGACTCCCAAGAATGTCATGAATGGTTCCGCTAAAAATGGGATTTCCTTCAACTACAGCTCAAAAGACAGATAATTGAATGAGTGTAAAACTGAAGGACATGCTGTTCTGACACACCAAGAAAGTGTTGGTCTGCCTTTGTTTTTCAAAATCAAAAGCTTCCTAAAATATATATTAGCAGCAGATGGAGTAAATTTCCAGTACAGGAGAGGGGGGATTAAACAGACAACTAACTCATGTCATTGGTTGGTGTAAGAACAAAGAGAAATACATTTATTTCCTTCTTTCAGCAGAAATCTTTCCTATAGTAGTGAATCACTGCTATGGCCCTAGCCAGGAGTGTTATGTTACTAACAGTGATGACTGTGGCTTTGAGCTATATACAGGCTGTGTCTTTATTCTGTTTTTGTCACTCAAAGGAGCACTACAGTTATGGAGCTAATGTGAAACAGTTAAAGCTATTAGTCACACTTTCCCTTTATTCTGCAAAGAGCAGAGTGTGGCTCTGCTCCATCTTCATATACAGTTTTTAAGTTGGGTACAGAAAATGGAGGTCCTTAGAAGTTTTATTACATAGTATTATCTCTAAGCTCTGCTGTATAACTCTGGTTTTTAGGGTACCACACAAAAGGTGAAAATGCCTTTGTTTTTAATGGAAGTTTACTATCTAGCAGTTTCACTTAAACATCTGCAAGCTAATGTGAAATGTTTGTATCATGTACAAAGCGCATGTTCCCTATATTTACATTGAAAAAATGATGGTGGCAGAGAAATCTTGTTTTTTATTCTCTTTTGTTCTGAAGACTGAGGAGTGTAATTCTGTTCTCTCTGGGGCTTGAGGGCCCAAGCAAGAGGTATGTAATAAAGAGGAGAGATGGTAGGGTGGATTTACGACTTATGTGCCTCCTGCAGTATGTTGAACATGCTATATTTCCTTTGGCTTAAATGGGAGATGAGATGGTCAGGACCTTGCAAGACTGAACCGTTAACTTGAGATGGACATTGGAATATGTCAGACCTGTAATGGCATTTGTATGTGTCAAGCCTGTTACTGGCGAAATCTTGTAACAAAGAGCCATATAGGAGGCAGAAACTTGGATTACACAGTAAGGATTAGGCTGATTCACACTTTTGCTTGAACATTAGCTTTTTTTTTGGTTTACTCTAGTTGCTATGGGGCTGGCTGTCTTGGGCCAGGAGGAAGGGCAAGACTGACTGAGTTTTGAGTTCACTGTTGTTCGTAATTATTGTTCAGCACCCAGGTATTAGCCTCATGGGTGCTATACTAGACACTCAGTACCCCATCACCTTCTTGAGATCTGTGGAAGGAGGAACCAATGTATGTGTGGTCTTCATTTGTTTGTGGCTAGGGCGGTGGGGATATCTGCGTCTACAGCACTGTCTTGGCCTCGTTGGGAGCCCTTCCGTGGCAGCTGTAGGTATGAAGCTGGGGAAGGGCTGAGCTGGGGACAGGATATGTCTTGGGCTGTTTCGGAGACAGTCAGTGATATAGGACGCCTGAGCAGTGTGGTTCCAATGCAGGTGAGCAGCCGGGTCTCTCAGAGCTGATTTGATGTCACAGGATTTCTAAATGGTTCTGGGAGCAGAACCCCCTACGTTGTTCTGTGTGGGGACAAAGCCCACCCTGTGTGGAACAACTTGAAGAACTCTCTGGGAGATGAGCCATGTGGAGTTTCCTACCTACAGGGCTCCCTCCCATGTGGATTTTCTGAGGTAGTGGTAGCTGATCAGACAAAATAAAAAGAGTATGTATAAAAGGACACTTGGGTTGCATAGTATAGTACAGTATCTATATTCCCCCTCCTGTTGGAGGTGGACAAAAGCCAGAGGAGCTGGGTTGGAGGGGCACAGGAACAAGAAACAGCAGCTTCATGACTTTCCATGAGCATGCTAATGCAACTCCAACCAGTATTTGGTCCTGCCCTGTGCACGCACCTCACCTCTGAGAGGAGGGCTTTCTGTAGGGGCACTCAGAGAAGCCATGATGTTGGGCTGAGGGGGAGGCCAGTAAGCACTATAAATGGGCTAGCACCTCATGCTCCTCCACCTAAGGCACTTTTCAAGGGAAGCTCTTTGACATGAGCTTCACATTTTCTTTGCTGCCCCCCCCCCCCCCCCCCCCCGCCCTATGGAACAGTGTGATGCAGATCCCTATATTTTAAAAAATCCAGATATCCTTCCCTGTATCTCTGATTATTGCTGAAAATAAATGTACTTGTTCCCATCCCATTTATGCTGTCTGTTTACTTTTCACATAGCTTCAGCTCAGCCAGTGAAAATAGGCTAAGTCATGAGCCCATTTGTAGTGGATTGCCAAGGTATTTTTTGATCCTGGCAAGTGGGAGACATTAGACCTTAAAATGTAAGTCATTCTCTGTACCTTCTTGCCTTTTCTCTCTACTTGAATTCAGATGTGATATTTGGTGGTTGGTTAGAGATTATTGTTCAAATAATGACTCTTCAAGTTGTTTTCAGAAGCATTGTTTTCTAGTTTAATGATTTAGTCAAATTTCTTATTTTGCAAGTGAGGGGGTAGGGGGGAAGCAAGAGAGTAACCAGCTTTTGAGATCTGAGTCCTTGAAAGGCATGCATAATACTGCGGGACATCTCAAACTTCCAGACTTCTGAAAGTCAGGAATATATGAAGAACATATGACTGCCATACTGGATCAGATCAATGGTTCTGATTCTTTAGTCCAGTATGCTGTTTGCGACAGTGGCCTGTACCAGAGTTTCAGGGGAACTGTACAAAACAAGGCAGTTTAAGTGATCCTCTCCTGGCTTCTGGCAATCACAAGCTAGGGACACCCTGAGCATGGAGTTCCATTCCTATCAGTCTTGGCTAATAACCATTGATGGACTAATCTTCCATGAAATTACCTGTTACATTGTGGGAAATGGCAAATGTTTTTCCACAATAATCATAATTTTATAGACATCTATCATATCCCTGTTAGTTGTCTCTTTTTTAAGAGGAACAATCTGATTCTTTTTAGTAACCTGCTGGATCACTGCTGGTACTGAGTGGAAGGTTTCCGAGAACTATCCATGGTGTCTCCAAGATCTTTCTTGAGTGGTAACATATATAATGATAGGTTCTAAATTAGCTGTGTAGTTGGGATTCTGTTTTCTAATTTGCATTATTTTAAACTTATCAACCTTGAATTTCATTTACCATTGTGTTGTAATTCTTAGCAGTCTGCTTTGGATTTAACTAGTTTTAATAATTCTGTATCATCTGCAAATGTTGTCATTTCACTATTTACTCCCTTTTCCAGATCATTAATCAATATGCTGAACAGCAAAGATCCCAGTACAGATTCTTGAGAGACTCCTCAATTTACTTCTCTCAGTTTTGAAAACCGACCGTTTATTCCTACCCTTTGTTACCGATCAATGAAAGGATCTTCGCTCTTATTCTGTGACTAAGTTTCTTTGTGAGCCCTTGGTAAGGGAACTTGTCAAAGGCTTTCTGAAAATCCAAGTACATCATATGTACTGGATCACCCTTATCCACATGCTTGTTGATGCCCTCATAGAATTGTAATAGATTGGTGAAGGCATGGATTGTATTTAAAAAAGCCTGTTGATTCTTCCCCAATGAATCATGTGTAGTAGTGTCTGATTATTCTGTTCTTTATTACAGTTTCCACCAATTTGCTTGGTAGTGACATGAGGCTCACTCACCAGAATCTCCTCAGGAGCCATTTTGAAATATTGGCACTACATTAGCTACCTTCTAGTCATTTGGTACAGAGTTTTGTTTCGGTGGTAGGTTACATACTACGGTTTTGCAGTTTCTTAATTTGAGTTAGAACTCTTGTGTGAATGCCATCTGGTCTTGGCGACTTATTACTGCTTAATTTATCACAGTATCTTCTTTTGACACATCAGTGTGGGAAATTACTTCAGATTTGTTGTCCAAAAAGGATAGGTCTGAAATGAGTATTGCCCCTACAACCTCCGTAGTGAAAATCAACGCAAATAATTTATTTAGCTTCTCTGCAATGGCCTTGTCTTTCCTGAGTGCTCCCTTTAACACCTTGGTCATATAGGGCCCCCGCTGATCGTTTGGAAGACTTTCTGTTTCTGATGTACTTTAAAAAATTTTTACTGTGAGTTTTTGTGTCTTTAGCAAGTTGCTTCTTCAATTCTTTTATGGCTTGATTTATATTTGAACACTTCACCTGCCAGAGTTTGTGACCTTTCCTATTACCCTCACTAGGATTTGATTTCAAATTCTAAAGGATGCCTTTTTTTGCCTCTTAACAGCTGCCATTTCTCTGGTGGTTAGCCATGGTGGCATTCTTTTCGTCCTCTTATTGTCTTTTCTGGTATGTAGTACCGATTTATCTGAGCCTTTGTTAATGGTGTTTTTTAAATCCTCTCCATGCTGCTTGCAGGCATTTGATCCTTGGGACAGCTCCTTTTAATTTCCATCAAAAAAGCATCTCATTTTAGTGCAGTTCCCCTTTTTAACATTATATGTTCATATATTTCCAGCTCTGAGACTTTGTGATATCAAACCTTAATATCATCAGTGATCCCTTAGTATGACTTTTTGTCAGGAGTGCAGGTCTGAATCTAGCAAGTTGGGCACCTTGGATCAGTGTAATTTTTATTTCTAATAATGCTGAATTCCTGGAGTCTCTGCCAGGCAATACCCAAAACCGGGAGAGCCAGGCTAATAATTGGTAGGATTAAAATGCATTGCCAGAGCTAACTGGGAAAGCCTGCCTATATTTACGAACTGTGCTGGACCTGAAGCACTGAAGAGCCACTCCGACAGACAAAAGAAAAACATTAAAAATGTTCTAGAGGGTGTTGGGAACGACTCAGAAAATTCCTACACCTACTATTCAAGCAGTTGATGGTTGAGATGCTAACACTGCATGAGAGCAACAGTACTTTGGAAATGACAGGCATGACGACCTTTGTCTTCATCCCTTCCAAGTTAAGCTCTGAGTTGATATATTGAAGAGTTTTATAATCATTAATGGAAGACGGATTTATTAAGTCTGCACACTGCTTGTTTCTCATGGGGGCATCCATAGTTACAGAACATAAGACTACTCCACTAAGAGAGTTTTTACCATGGCAGATGAAGCTATTGCAGTATGAGGTGAAATTTAGCTGGACATGTCTGACAAGAAAAATAAAAACAAAGCCTCCGTCTTCTAATTCAACTTCTGTATTAACTGAGCTGTTGATGATGTTACCTATTGTTTGACAGGCATGACAAATTTGACAAGCCCAGTTTTCTCTCATTTCACACTTGTAAGATATACATTTCAAGTACCTTCGGTGAGAGGGAAAAAAGATCTTTAACACCCTCATTATCAAGTGCAACAGATACAGCTACAGTTTAGGGACCCCCAACTGGTGTTTCCAAACATGTTTGCCTGTAAACAAGGAGTCCTGTGGCACTTTTAAAGACTAACAGATTTATTTATCACATGAGCTTTGGTGGGAGAAAAATAGAAGCTTTCTGTACATTCCCCATCTTCTGATAAAGTGGGATTTTCTCCTATGAAAGCCCATGCAATAAATAAATGTGTTAGTCTTTAAAAGTGCCACAGGACTCCTTGTTTGTTTTGCTGAACTAGACTAATATGGCTACCCCTTTGGAACATGTTTGCCTATGTGATCCTGATTTTATTCTGTTCAGTAGATTGTCATGAGGAAATGGAAGGGCACACGCACATGCAAGATTCATCTGCAAAGGCTTTAACAGCACAGTATGCATTTTCTCCATTATTTATTCTCCCCTCCTCAAACCTGAGAACAGCTAAAAAATGCTAACGCTTAATTTTTCCTCAAGCAGCTCTGGGCTTCTTGAAAAAATCAAAGGCCAAAACCTTCAGGCCTCATTTAAGCAAAATTTCTATAGAAGTTCATGGGTATATTGCCTGCTTAAGTATCGTGGGTTTTGGTTTTTCCTAGGTTGAAAAGATAAGAGACAAAGTTATAGTGACCTTGAGTTTTGGGTGGTGATGGTGGAGAGCAAATGACAGCTGTCACCTGCTAGACAATTTATGGAACACTGCTCCGAGAGAGAGATGAAGGGTGAGCTTCCCTAGAGGAGAAGGGAGAGTTCCTAAAGCATGAAGGAGATTTGTACTTTGGGATTCTGGACAGGTCTCATTGTTAGGTCCCGGTGTAGCAAGGGACAAGCCATTTTAAATGTCTTTTGGTGTTACATCACCAGGAAGAAAAAAATCTCAAAGCTTTGAGATTATTTTCACTTTTAAATACTTTCACATTTCTCTGTAGCATAGGCAATGAATTAAGTGCAGGTCAGCCACATGTCAATACCTTGGCTCTGTATAGAAGTACAGCTCTCTGGGTTTGGGTGGGTGAGCTATTGCAGATCTTTTGATAGGAATCGGTCTCTAGAAAATGTTAATATTGCAAATGATAATGGATTATAACTGGAACCATTTCTGAGCTGATACTAATTTATGTAGCCCTCCTAATAAAGATTTGTCTTTCCTTCTATAAGGCTAAGTCATGTGTCCTCTTTTGGATGTTGCATTATTCTGTATCTGACTGTTCTATATCAGAGGTTCAACTCTGAAGTTGGTGCAGTATCGTAAAACGTTACATGGTTTAGTTTTTCTCTTCCTACTCAAAACCATTAATAGTTACAGTTTTTGACCCCCGTTTGCTCTGAGTGGCAGATAGGAATGAATTCGGTACATTGAACAAGAAGACGAAGAGGAGCCAGATCCTCTTAAATTATAATTGCAGGCCTTCTAGTGAGGGGTTGGCTACACTAGAGCTGTGCAAATAACTGGTATTTTTTGTTTGCTGTCCATTCCGTAAAAAACAGGGAAAAAAATGTTTTGTGTCAGTCTGCCAATGACATTTTCCCAAGTTTTCAATGAACTGAAGCAAAGATTTCATTTTGTTAAAATCCTCTCCTCCCCACATTTAGCCTGTGTTCATTAACATTTTTAATATCAATGGACCCTTAACTTTCAATCAAAATCAAAATGTTGTACTAGCTGTTTAAATAAAACCTGCTTTCTTTTTCACGAGTATTGTTTTCACAGAGTCCCTTTTCAGATAAATGGAATATCCCACCTGACACGTTGATACTAGTGACAGCTTGGAGCCGGGCAACAGGTAAGAGGATAGAGTAGTTGTGATTCTTAAGTATTTTGTGTAGTTGCATGACCTGCAGCCTTTATAGTGGTGTAACACTTAAACAAACAAGCCTGTTTCTCCATTTCATCAAATATTACGTGTTTCCAACTCTTCCAAGAGGTTTGCACTGGGCCCAGCTGCAACAAGTTTTGTTCATCCTAGCTCCGAAAAGTGACTTTATTAAAATAAGAAAACATGAGATTACTGATTTTTTTTTTTTTTGGTCTCCATTCCAGATCAAGTTTATTTACAAATGAAATGTCCTAAGCACCAGCTGTGCCAGCTCAGTTTGAGATCTGAAAACCAAGGCAAGCTCTCTTTCACATAGTCTGTCACCTGTAATAAAGGTGCTGTTGGCCACATTGTGCCTTCATTTACATTGGTGCACCAAAGTGCAGCACATGCTAGCTATTTTTCTCCAAGCAGAAGTAATAATGCATCCAGCTTTCCTTAATCAGGATGGTGGGCCTTTTGTGATAGCTTACACCCAATAGCTATTTAGATTTGCATTATTTTTCTCACAAGTAGGCACAAGCACAGTGTGGGACCATAGTGGGAATGCTTTTTAGTAAGTTACCTAAAAAAAAAAAAAAAATCATCTCCCTACCATCAAGCTGACTGGACTAACTTAGTTCAATTGAGCAAAAAAGTGAAAGAAGCTCTGATCCTAAGGCTTCCCAAAAAGTTGGTCTTATAGAGGCAATAAAAAGTGCATTGCCCCGTTGTGTGTAAATACAGTAGTAAATGTACCTGCAGTACTTGATGTGTGAACTTTGCTTAGTATGTGCCAGAACTTTAATTCCCTACCACATGGGCTATTGAGTGTCTAGATTAGTGGGATGAAGATGCTCAGGTGAAAGATAAATGCAAATCATTACTTTTCAAAGTGATATAACTGATAAATTCAGGAGATTGCCAAGTGGGGCCTAACCCAGTGGTTTTCAACCATTGTGTCGGGACACATTACTGCATCGCCACACAGTGGTGTGTTGCGGAGAGCTGGCTGGATTTGGCTTTGCGGAGGGGCTGGTGTGTGCTGTGGGGTTGTGACATGCAACCAAGTGTGTCATGACCTGCAAAATGTTGAGAACCACTGGCCTAACCTATTGCCTACAGAACAGCCCCTGTTGAATGTACACAGCATGCATTCCTTTCACTGTTTGGCTTATCTGAAATAAATGAAAATTAATACATATCTAATGAACCTCAACTTAAACAGCAGTTGAGTATTGAAAACCTGCTTCATTAACAATCAACGTGGAAAAAATGAATGCCCACAATATCCAATGCTTTCACAGATGGTAGATATTTATTACTTGAAAAGTAGTATGCATTCTTTGAACACCCACACCCATTAGAAAAAGCTACACAATCACAAACTAATCCTATACAAACTGAAGGGTAAGAATTCAAGTATGTCTTTTGTTAAAGACTCACAGTTTTTGCCAAGAGGACAACATGTATAAGAAACATCAATCTGTGCTCTTTGAAGTAGAGACATTTCCAAGACAACCACATGTATTCCAACACTGCAATCCAGCCATGGAGAAAATGGGACAGTTTTTAAAAAAAGGTAATACTAACAGTATCTTAGGCTGTATAACAAATATTTGTGCTTCTTGTTGTCAGACATAGTTTAAAGGTACTGGGTTATCTGGTACTGGGTAAAGAGTAAAAGTGTACAAAGTTTATTTATTCTTGCCACAGAAGAAATTCTAGTTCTCATTAAACAAGACGCCAAGATTTTAAGCCAAGGCACAGTGTTGCAGCTGACATGGGGGCAACCTGTCAGGGCAGTGCAATCTGAGTGCATGGGCTAAAATGATAGCTGAGTCCATGTCTCGGGTACTTCTGAAAGTGGCTATGTCACTGCAGTATTTAAGTGGCAGTTCTCCAGGATGGGTGTCGCTGAACAGCAAGTCCAGGTGGTATTTTTGTGCAACACCCTTTACTGAATAAGAAAAGGATGAGTAAGATACCTTGTTCTAGCTGCCTTATTTTTGTGTGTGCCATAACACAGTGCTCTCAAAATCAAATCAAATCAGGGCCTATGTGTGCTCAATTGCAAGGGTTTAAAACTAGTGAATGTAAACAGGTCATCTATCTTCTCCTTATTAACTTCAAAAGCACACAGTGCAGTTGGTAAAACCACAGAGCCTCAATTTGTGTATGTATGGCATTAGGGACTTCTATAAGGGCAATAAGTCTCCCTTCCAGACTCCGTTTGTGGCATTACTTCCTGACAATAAACTCATGCATTTCATAGACTCTGGCAGTAAGACATGAGCTCCAGCCACACGTAGCATTCTACAAAAATAACCTACATGACATTTAAAATGTTGAGTAGCAGTCAACACTACTCTGTGTGCGCTTGAGAAGGCTCTGTGAAGCTCTGCTCCACCTTGCTTTTCTGTTAATACAAAATGTCATTCCAAATATAACTTCCTCCTACCTTTGCTTAATTGAATACCATTACCTATTTGATAGGGTACATTCGTAAAGGTAAAGAGAGAGGTTAGCTCACTTTTATTCTGTAATGAAAGGTAAAAGCCTGACTAAATAAGAGTTAACCAAAAAATGAACACATACAACTTCTACCTCAGCTTCTGAAAAGTCACATAAAACATTTCTGAATCTTCTGAGGAAGTTTAGTGGGTGACTAAAGTGCTTGTTACTTTAAGAAAGTCAAAATAATCTTAATACCCCATTATTCGCTACGCATTAAAGAACCTTTACATCATCTTTTAATGATCCTTTCAGTGGAGGCTACATAGACTAATGGGATGACGTACAAAATCTGCCTCTAAAGACCTATAAAATACTTACTACCGTCTAAATTAGAGGAATCTGGGGATTTTAAGACCCACTTCCTGCTGGACATCTGCCCTGTGCCCACGTGACATGGAGCCCAACCTAGGGTATGCCAGAATTCAAGGCACAAAGCCCCAGGAGCAGTACAGCAGGGAATGAATGAATGTATAGTCACGTGACACTCATTTACATTATTCTCGCCCTCCAAGAGCAGAGCAAGTTTTGCCTGTAACATACAAACAGTCCTCTGCTACGTGCTAAGCTAGCCACCCCCCAAGATCCATTGACTCATTGTGTAACCAGTTTATACAGACTATTGGGGCTTACATTACTCATGCTACCATATAAGGAGGGGCTGTCTCAGTTTCACTAACAACTAAGTTCTTAGGCGGAAGTTACATGTCTCTGCTCTGGAGAATCCCAAAGCTGCAACAGCAAGTAGTGTTACAATTAACACCATGTGTACTGACACAGCTGTGAAATTGCTGTAAGGATGGCTAACTCCAGTGACTACTAATTTCTCACCTTCACATGCACCAAGTTCTCCTGTTTACTTTTATTAAAGATCGCAATCTGAAAAAGTTAGAGCAGCTCTAGTGAGTTGAGAATTAAGCACGTACTTGGCACAAACTGTAAAGGATAGGTTACCCGCCCCATGGCCTACACAGATGCACCTATGTTAAGAGAGACAGCAAAAGGCAGAGTTCTGTGTCCTCCACAAAATAAATTATGATTTTCGTTTTGCACAGGTCTCCAAATCCTCCTCCTTTACATCGGACCATCCAAATAACACAAACTATTCTTCCCTGCCCACCCTCCTACGAAGAGGCACCGTTGTTCAAGTACTGGGTCATTAACTAAATCTATGTAGCTAGTAATGTTTGTGTTTTACAGGTGTCACATAGAGCTACATGGTACATTTACTCACACATGGAGTTACTTGGATTTGAAGAGGGTAAAAGTCACATTAATATATAGTCCACCAGAAGCAAGCCATTATTTTTCAGGCCCCTGTGGACTCTCATTTTTGCATATTATTATAAGCCTCCAAAACAGACGTACTTTATTTCTAGGTACTCATCAATCCCATACTTTGACCCTTCCCGTCCTAAACCGGACTGTTTTATGCCACCAAAAGGGCACTCCACTGCCGAAATTACTCCTTCGTTAACACCAACCATTCCAACCTCCAGCTGCTCTGCAACTCTCCAGATCTGGGCTGGATCTTGAGAATAGAAATACCCTGCCATAGGAATATACAAATAGAGGGTTAAAATGGAACAAAAATAAAAAAAGACATGGAAACAGAAGGCTTTGGGGACGGTATTCATTAGCAGACAGAAATAATAAAATGAAATTCTTCCTCACACACTTGTAGTTGCACAGAGGTCTGTCTGTCTGTCTGTCAAGGAAAAACATACCTGCTAAACCCACAGTGGCTGAATTTGCTATAGCGACAGCTTCTGCTTCAGTATCAAACCTGCCAATATAAAGAAGCAGTGAGACATGCAAGCAGGAAACGGGGGGGAAAAGCAAATCCTTACTGGGTTCTCTGGACGCTTAGAAGCAGTCTCACTAGAATTGGGACAAAGTGAAACCAGGACAGTTCTCCAGGGCACATTTCTAGTGTTTATTTTATTTTCAATCTCAGCCAAGGGTGCTTTTGCCATTCCCCTTGGACACATTAAACTATGACTAGCTGGTGTATTTTTTAACTACCGTGGTCTTTGTCTATGCTAGGTGCTAAGTAAGTGGCATTTAAAAATAAATTAACACTTGTCAACTAATGCGGTTTAAACCACCATTCATTTCCCCTGTCTAGACATGACCTTACACGCGGGAAAGGTTAGTAAAGCTTCCCCACATTGAATTCATATCATACTGGGGAAAAAAAGAAAAAAAAAAAAAAGACCTCAGGTAGAAAAGACAGCTAGAGAGCGAGATGAAATTCTCCCAAGTGCACTTGTACTGCCCTAGCAGTCCCCAGATCCCTTCAAGAAGCAGGAAAATTAATGGTCTTTACTATTATCCTACCTCTTTTAAATGAAGGTGCCATTTAAAAAAAAAAAAAAACTCATTAAAAAACATGTTGAGATTAAAATTACAGATACAATTTTAAACAGTAAAATCCAAAAAAGAGATTTTATTTATGTGTGCGTGTACTCTCACCAGAAGCCTAAAATACCAGAATCTCACCAGAACCCTAAAATACCTTTTAAAAAAATTGTGGAATAATAAAAGTAACAAGAGTCCTGTGATGCCTTAAAGACTAACTAATTTTTTGGGGCATAAGCTTCCATGGGCTGCAACCCACTTGGTCAGATGGAACAGGACTCTCCTTGTTTTTGCTGTATACAGACTAACATGTCTACCTCTCTGGAACTTGGAATAATAGTGCATACTGTTTACTTAGTCACACAAAATAAATACTGTTTTGAAGTTCACTTAACCTCTCTCTCTGTTTTTCTGAAGAATAGATCTTACTTGATAACTGGTGCTAAGGGACCAAACGTCTCTTCTTGCGTGCAAAGCATGCTTGTTGTGACGTTGCTGAGCAGAGTAGGCTCAAAGAAATTCTTTCCAAAGCTGTGTCGTTTCCCTCCTGTCAGGATGGAGGCCCCCTGAGAAACCGCATCACTGATGTGTCGCTCCACCTCAGATAAGCAAAATAAAAGATTCTCAAGAGACTATTTAGCAGTAAAGGTTTCATCTACTTTTCCTTGAATACAGAACAAGAATCCCCAAAATTAAACTAGGGATTAGGCAAAGGGGGGGTTATTCTCCACCTTCTTTAGAGGATTGTGACACTGCTTCAAAACCTTCCTTTTTGCTGAATTTTCATTTCTCTCCTGAATATAACCCAAATTTTAGATTTACAGATGAGGCTAATTTTTGATGCAGAGGTGCAATTCAGTAAAGATTTACACCCGTGTAACTTTGCCAATGGTTTTTAGTCCTGATATAGTCAAGGGAAGTACTCACAGCCTGTACCGTTGCACATAAGTGTAAGTCTTTGCAGGATCAGGGCCGAGGTTTAGATGCAGAGAACATATTCAAATCTATAAACAATAGTAAAAAAACCAACCAAACAAAAAAAACCAAGCTTCCCCCACCCCCCCCAAAAAAAAACCCAGGTGAGAGAAGATGATCTCTACTAATTCACTACTTCTAAAATCTTGAAGGAGATGGGGCTAAATTTTCTAAGATATTTAGGCACCTTAAGTTGCAGATAGACACCTACTGGGCTATGGCATCTTGACATCCTTGAAATAAATGTCATTCATTATTTTCCACACAAAAATGTAAAAATGAAGACTCAAAGTAAGTGTATGTTAAGAAATATACCAACTTATATAAATGAAAATAAACCTTTCTTTAGGAAAACATCTAAAACATATAAATGCAAAACACAATAAAATGTCATCCTCCACATTCAGAGCCCTAACAGATTTAGCCTTAATTTGTTTCTGTTTAGTTTGATAAAAAAACAGACTGCTCAAAACAAAAACTTTGTCATGCTACTTGGGGGCATGAATACTTCCAATAAAACTCTCACAGTATGTTAAAGTTTTTGCAAAACTTCTCCAGAAGAATAGCAATCAGAATATAATTAAGAAAGGTTCTCTTATATGGTAGAGGATTCCCTTTTCTCTTCCTAGTTTAATGAGATGATGGCTGTAGCTTCTCCTGTTCATATCATTGTGGGTTTTGAAGAGAGAATACATTCTGCAAATATAGTGAGACAATGTGGGTGAGGTAATATAGTTTATGGGACCAATTTTTGTTGGTGAGGGAGACAAGCTTTGGAAGCAGACAGAGCTGCTCTTGAGGTAGTGAGTACTAAGAAAGGTATTTCCAGCATCATAGCAAAATGCAAAGTCAAATAGATTGTTTAGCATAACCAGTTAGCATATATTGTAAGGGACCATTCAAAATAGGCATTAGACAAAACTGGATATAAAATGGGTTTAATACTTCATAAAAATAAATTAAAATTCCAAAAGTGAAATCGGTATATTTTGATTCATGTGTACCTTTTCCACTGCTTTTTCATTAATTAACGGGCCCTGGGTAGTTCCTTCATCAAATCCATTTCCTACACGTAGCTCTCTCTCGATGGCTTTGACAAATTTTTTCACAAATGCATCGTGGATCTTACTTTGCACCAAAAATCGGTTTGTACAAACACATGTCTGAAAATAAACATGAAAGAAAATCAAAAGAAAGAGCTTAATGCTTTCCCCATATTTTGCAGCACAGTAACTGATTACAATTATGATTCTTTCCATGCCTTCTCTGCACCCACATAGCCTGATTGGACTTTTCTAATTACAACAGACTGAAAATCAAACCCTTACAAGCTGGAAGTGTATGACTAAAACACCCCAACCTGTTAGCAGGTATGGATCCTGCTAAGAAAGGAATAAGTGAGTTCTGCTGACTCTCTGAGATATATATCCACCAGGATATAAGGGAGGTGGGCGTTACCCTCTAATCAAAGGATACAGGGTTTGGGCTAACTAGTAGAAAACAACACCTAAGCCTGAAGAAAAGGTAGGAACTGATATTTCTATTATTTTACTATTGTTTTCTTTATTAAGAAAGTTAAATCACCCACAAAGGAGAGTATGTATTTTTACAAGTTAGGGTTGTAGGCTAGGGAAAGAACACCTCCTCCTAATGAGCCTCTGTTCCTGCCATGTCCTCCTCCCCTCTTACCTTGATTACTACAGTCTCTCACTTGATGTTCTCCACACAATTGCTAAGATAATGTTCCTTTGCAAGTCAGACCCTTTGAAACTTCTGAGATCAAATCTAAATTCCTTATTCTTGCATACAAGATCCTACATAGCTCTGTCTTGGTTAATATCTCAGGCCTTGTTTCATGTCCTCATTCACCACTTTTGCTCTGCCAAAGATTGCGGTCTCATTATTTTACTCATTTCCTTCTCCTAGGACAGTCTGTATGTCTTCTCTCATGCTATCTCTGCATTTCAATTGGTCCCATAAAACTTGCTTCTTCTGCAGGATCAATGACAGCTCATCTGCACCATGATGTGCCTTCCCCAGATCTTCTAGACAGAATGTACCTCAGGCTAATGACTGGCTTTCATGGTGCCAAGTGCACTGAACTCCAATTTAAATGCCAACTACCCTAAAAGTGACTCTCAAAATGTCAGCTAGGCTTTTACCATATTTGTTTGTCTCATAATTATTTCCATAATCAAATGCTGTGCACCACATATGAGCACAGATGTGTTTTTGAACTGCCAGCCTTGCAAACTCAGCCTGGGCACAACACAATTCAGTGTTTTTCCTAAGATACAGCTGATATCATTAACATTTAACACAATGTAGAGAGTGCAGAGTATTTTTTTGGTGTGTTTTTGTTGCTTGACTAAGATCTTGCAGGATTGGCTCCAAAACAATTTAGTGATCTTATGTATTCTGTTTAAGTGTTAACGGTAGCAACTCTGGGGAAAAACTTTGACTCTTGATAGTAAAGGAGGAAATACTTCCATCTCTTTATCTTAAACTGTTTAGTCCGTTATAAACTAAGACTGAACATGCATGCACAGATAATGGTTAGAAATAGAAGTTGGTGTCACGACTAAAAATGGCTTTTCCTGAATTCCTTGCACACCCTCAGCTACCACTAATTCCACTGGGTGCCGTAGGGGCACAAGGAATACAGGATTAGGTGCTCAGTCTTGCAAACAAGTATGGGTGTTGAAAAGCTGTGAGACACTAATTAGAGAGAGAGAGAAATACACTTTGTAGTAACTACTTCAATGGCCTGAAATGAGTTGTCTTAGGCCAGTTCTCACGTTTCAGTAATTCATGTGAGTTTACGGCTTGTGAGACATCCATGTGACAAAGTCGTCAGCAACTGGTACCCTTGTTGCAAGTCTCAGCAGAGAGGCTACTGAACTGGCAGTGCAGACACATCTACTCAATCCTCCAGGTAATGCTATGACAATGTGCAGCCACATAATGTTGTTACCTATGCTTTATCTGTTCAGTGGACAGGGGACTTCAATGTCCAGAGCTGTAAATCCAGCACCTTTCCTTTCACAAGCAAATAAAGAGAAGCAAAACCAGCTTAATCACAAAAAATATGGCTCTTTCGTGTTCCAAAACATGAAATAGGGAAGGCAGAAAAAGAAGTCATCTGACCTGCCCTGAGTTTCTGTATTTAGAAGCCATGGCTCCTGCAACAGCACGGTCCACATCAGCACTGTCAAACACTATAAATGGAGCATGGCCTCCAAGCTCCATGGAAACCCGCTTCACAGTGCCCGCAGCATGGTGCAGCAGTACCTACAAGGATGCAGCAGACAAAGGACAGGATAAATGTGTAAATAATCAGCTCACTAAAGAATCAGAAGATAGAGGCATGGAGAACTAATTGAGGCAAGGTATGAACTCCCACAGTGAACCTACAAATTCACTACAGAGTGTCTGATGAAGTGGGATTTTCTCCTACGAAAGCTCATGCGATAAATACATTTGTAAGTCTTTAAAGTGCCACTAGACTCCTTGTTTGTTTTTCTTCATCACCTTGCCAACGCAGGCAATCCTGTCCTATGCTGAATCTTCAGTGAAAAACTCTCATAGACATGAGTGGGGCCAAGATTTCACAGAATTACTTTGTTCAGCCTACAGTGAAATAGAAGCTCTTCCTTGAGTTCTGCTACTTTCCCTTGCAAGATTGTGCCAGAGTGTAACAACTTGCTGTTATGATCCTGATATTCAGCTTACGTTTTCCTCTTCTCAGTGTCATCCCCTTCCTCCTTAAGAGAGAGATTCTGCCATCTTAACCCGTACGCTAGTGTCCTCATATAGTACTACTGATTTTCATCTACTCACAGAATAAGGCTCGTGGAATCTAGCCTTAAGTGGAGGTTTCGCCTCATGAACCCTTTCCTCACGTTCCTAGCAATGCAATCATTAAGCATCACATTCTAAAGTGTTCCCCTTTGATTACAGTCATCGCCTACTGTGAAACAGCAGTTGCTGGAGCTTCACTTTCTTGGGTAACTGCTCTTCATCACATTACAAAGTGGAATGTTACACACTACCAGTGTTCTAAAAACCTTTCAGATACCAGCTTACATGGACAGCAATTCAAGGAAAAGTACTTACAGCTCAGGGATCAGTGGGAAACTCTCAGCAGCCAGAAGGGAAGTTTGTTGCTGTGTGGGGAAGAACCCGCGCAAAGGAAAAGGCTGCATACACCTTTTCTCCTCAAAACTTCCTCTTGCTTTTCAAATGTAATTACAGTAAAAACACTTCAACCATATGCTTGTATGTACCTTTCCTGTTGCAGTGGAACCAGTAAAAGATATTTTTGCTACCAAGGGGTCAGTGCACAGAGCTTCCCCCACAGCTGGGGTTTGCTGTCTGGAACAGGGGACAACATTATATACTCCAGCTGGAATTCCAGCCTGCTTTGCGAGCTGCAATGAGAAATGATGAATAGTTAAAAAAATACTTTATTTTGTGTAAGGGTTATGGAGATAATATTTTTATATTTGTAACATTTGCTCTGAAAACGTAAGCACTGCATCAATGGGAGACAAGGGTCTCAGCCTTTCACGATATTGGGCCCCATAAACGTTAAATGGTGGCATTGCTATTTACACACACATAGGCTGTAGCCCATATCAGCTGAAGCAAAGACAGTCAAAATTAAAGCTACCTTTTGTGATGCACTTTAATAGCTAGGCCAGTGTGAGAAAATACTCCTAAAGTGGCCAAAATACATTCCAATATCTTTATCTGAAAGATAACTATTAAATTTAAACCACTCGCTTAACAGAATACATTTGTACTCTCTCAGGATGAGAATGTGGCCAAGAGCTATGTCTGAATGCCACTTTCCTTCCTGTTTAGAGACTGCTACTGTACAGTCCATTGGCTAATGTAACAGCAGCACAGAAGCTCACCTCAGCAAGTGCTAATGCGGATAATGGTGTGTCTTCTGCAGGCTTCACCACCACAGTACAGCCGGCTGCCAGAGCTGCACCAACTTTCCGTGTAATCATAGCGCTGGGGAAATTCCACTAGGTGGAGAAATACACAATGAAAAAATCAGAAAAGCTGAACACTGCCCTCTCTGCCCAAACAGCTCGCTCTTTTTTGTAGTTTCTAGGAAGAATCAAAACAAATGTTGTATAAGAATGAGCATTTGCTTCACTTCCACAAATTGGTATCTTTCAAATATTGAAAAGGGGATTAGAGGCAGCATTTATGAAAGACTATAATGCCATTATCAATTATCTTGCATTCTAAATATTCTATTAATTAAATGGCAGAGAGATTTCTATGTCAGTAAGAAATCAGTACTGCCTATACCAACTCAAACACACAGCCTTTTGGGGGGTACCTACTGTAGAGTTAGTGGAGAAAAATCTGTATCCCTAGGAACATATGTGTTTTGGATTTCATACCTTTCCTAGAGACTGTGCTCTGTCCTACGTGGTCATGCTACGGAGTAAAGTCCACTCAGGACGCATGAGTAAGGAGTAAAAGAGGACCACCCCCTTTTCTTTCCTTTCTTTCTCTCCTCTTTTTTTTTGGCAGAGAAGTCAGGGGCATTTCTCCTGGACAGTGGAGGTATGTTCTGCCTCATTCTCAGAGCTAAGCAAACCTCAAATTTGTCCATAAGTCTGAAAGATCCAGCTACACTTACAGGGGTAATAACGGCTGCCACACCAACAGGCTGTTTCAGCACCAAGATCCTTCTATCTTTCGCAGAAGGTGGAACAATGTCACCATAAACACGACGAGCTTCTTCTGCAAACCATTCCAGGAAGGAGGCAGAATACAGAATTTCACCTTGTGCCTCTTTCAGAGGCTTGCCCTATGATTAAATCACAATGCAGAAAAACATGAAAGAGACTTAAGTCAGTGGTTCTCAATCACGGTGTCAGGACACATTACTCTGTTGCCAAACAGCGGTAAGTGTGTCACGGAGAGCTGGATTCAGCCTGGGGGTGGGTGGGCCGGTGTGTCCTGTAGGGTGGCGCATGCTGCCAAGCGTGTCGCAACCCGCAAAAGGTTGATAACCACTGACTTTCAGTGATTAAAAAAAAAAAAAGGCCACTGAAGTCATTATTTTGAGTCTTATTATTTGTATTACCATGAACTAGTCACGGATAAAGGCTCCATTGTGCAGGGCACAGTAAATGGCACTTTGATTCCAGGTTACATACATGCCAGACAGGATCTGGGCTGAGGATTTATGGGAGTCTTTCCATTACTTCAACAGGGGTTGGATCAGGACTTACAGGGTAAGTTCCATTGTGGAGGCTCTGCTCAATGTGTCTTTCTTGCTTAAGGCCTGGGAGTTGCGGGTGCACACCACCACTAATAATAAGGCCCTTTGTTGCCAAAGGAATTCTTTGCTAGCAAACAGGCCTGAAAGACGATCAAATTGGTACCTTTTTTTTTACATCTGTTATACTCACATTCTCTGCTGTAATAATCTTAGCAAGGTCATCTTTATTCTCCATCATCAAACTGTACCATTTGCGAAGTAATGCACTTCTCTCCTGAGCAAAGAAAATATATTTTAGCAGGGCTGCCACTATTGTAAACATAGATAAGAACATTACCATACTGAATTACCTGCATGCTTTATGTAAATGTGTGGGCACTGTTCAAAGACAAAAGATTACTGAGCAAAGATGATGTGAGTTCAAGATAGTATTTGAAGGCCAGTGATGCTACTATAAACAACAGTCCTTTCAGTCAAGTAACTAGATGGACAGCGCCAGATGCTTCAGAGAAAAATCTTTCCAAAATGAAAACTTCTTCCTCAAGATAATTGCTAGATTATGCCCTCAGGCACGACATCTAACCTTTCTTTTAAAATACATCTTCTCCCCTCTGTTACTATTTGTATACTGGTCCACCTCTTTTGAAATTAATAAGTCCTTGGCCTCAGTATCTTGTGGCAGTCAGTTTTTGTTTAGATGTGTGTAAAGGACTACTTGCTTATGAATACTTGAATGAGAAAAGGATGATGTGCCTTTATAAAAAAAAAAAAACTTACCTAAGGTATGCGCAATGTGACTTATTAGGCTTTTAAATTTAAAGTACCACCTACCACCTGTGTCTGCTAACCCTCTTTTTCTTATTTCATATTAATATTGTAACTAATAGCCGTGCCTAGAGGTACCAGTCAGAACCTCTCTGGGCTCCATGCTGTATACCAGTGGTTTTCAATCAGTGTGTTGTGCTGTGAGAACT
This sequence comes from Pelusios castaneus, assembly GCA_007922175.1. Classification (NCBI taxonomy): domain Eukaryota; kingdom Metazoa; phylum Chordata; order Testudines; family Pelomedusidae; genus Pelusios; species Pelusios castaneus. Next base: position 37,901,016 of record ML685766.1, read on the forward strand.
GTCCAAGTGTGCTGTGAAATTTTGCACAAAGGTCATGAAAATCAATGTAAAACAAAAACATTGCTTATCTTAAAAAATATTCTATTCAACCAAAATGACAATTCATAAAACCTGTGAAAATTAATCATCAAATCAAAACCAAGATATTGGTGTTTTGATTCTAAAACATGAACATTCAGAACACAGGTGCCCAAAGGGCAAATTTGAGATGGTGTGTATTTTTTTTTTCTGGTGGATTTGAAACATTAATGCATTTGATCATTCTTTAGCTTGTTGTATGCACTATATTGCAAACCTCTCTAGTAGGACCATAACCATAGTAAATGTGACATTTATGAGCAATCAATTCAGCTGAAAAAAGTATGTGTGCTGTGGAATTGTCTGTCTCTCCGAAGTGTGCCCTGTTACTGAAAAGGTCCCTGCTTCAAAGTGCTTACAGGTGCAATGGGGGATCAGACACATCATGAGGGTGGCTCCAATTTCTAATCTGTGAAAAACACTTAGTGCAGGAAGCCCTGGCTCTGCCTCTTTCCTCCTACTCCTCTACCATCACCTCTGTCCACCTCCCCCATTTCCAGCTGAGTTGAGCATGGCTCCAGGGGTGGGTGACTGGGACAGGCCTGTGGAGGGAGATCTATGTTCTAAGGGTGGAGGGGTGACCAGGGCAATGCTGGAGAGAGAGCTACACTCCAGGGGTAGGGGAACAGAGCAGGAATAGAGAGAGAGCCACCCATGAGCTTTCATGGAAGGGAAGGGAAGAGAAAGGAAGGAAAGAAGAGAAAAAGAAAAAGAAGGAAAAAAGAAAGGAAGAGAAAGGAAGAAAAAAAAGAAGGAAGGCAAAGAAAAGAAAGAAGGAAAGAAAAAAGAGAGAAAGAAGGAAGAAAAAGAAGGAAGAGAAAGAAGGACCCTGCCGCGGTCCCGGGAAGCCGCCGGTGGGGGGGGAGCAGACCCCAGCCCCGGAGGCTGATCCCAGCCCGGTGCTGGGAGGCCGGGGCCGTGGATTAGCCCGGCCCCGGGAAGGAGGCGGTTGGCGGGTGGGAGCCCGGGAGCCCACCGCTGCCGCAACCACCCCGCTGGCCCGGCCGCGTGGGGCAGGCAGGCAGGCCCGCGCTCCAGACCCGAGCCTGAGCCTGCCTGTCCCAGCCTGGGGGCGGGGAGGGCCAGCCCAGAGGCTGGGCGTGCCGCGGCAAAGCGGCTGCCCTGGGGGTTGGAGGGAGCAGCGGGGGCTGTTGGGCTGCGCAGGGGGTGCGATGGCTGCTCTGCGGCCGCGCGCCCCAGCGTTCGCACTATAAGACGCACCTTCATTTCCCCCCACTTTTGGGGGGGAAAAAGTGTGTCTTATAGTCCGAAAAATACGGTAAGTTCCCCCTCTTCAAAATTTCCAGCAGAGGCAGCTGGACTATGGATTTTTCTCTCATTACAACAGGTGATTTAACCTCACCTTCTTCGACATGCTGTTCCCCAGTGTATGAATCCTAACATCTATTTTGATTTACTGTTACAGCCTGATCTGATCCTATGTCATACATTTCCCTGCATTTAATTTCCTCCCATTCTGTAACTTTCCCATCTTCAAAGTGTCTAATGAAGTGGAATCTTCTTTCATGAAAGCTACTGCGATACATAAATCTGTTAGTCTTCAGAAGTGCCACAGGACCCTGTTCGTTTATTTGCAATAGACCCACACGGCTACCCCTTTGGAAGGTGACTCCTGCAAGCAGCCAAACTTTGAGTGGCCAGGCAGTAGGACTGACTGGCCCCTGCCATTTCCCAATGCTGGGTGGTCCCGATGCCACCCTGACACCACGCACGGAAAGAGGAGATGCCCCAAGACCTCTGAAACCTTCATGTCAGCGCTGCCCCGCCCTGCAACAGGACTGTGAGCATGACCTGATCCACAGTACGGGCTCTGCCCAAGGCACACCCAGCTCCTGAGGCTGGGCCTCCCTGCAGGATCACACAGCCCCAATCTGGTAGCTGGAGGGTAAATCCCCTCTGCCCAGGGCCCGTCTGCTCCCCATGACTGCAGCTGCAGCAGGTCCCTGGGCTCCCGGCCGTGCATCCCCCATCAGGCCTCTCCCAGGGCCGGGCTGGCCCCTGACCGCCCCAGCTCGGGGTTAGCGGCTCTCACCTTGGCGGGGGCTGCACTCCAGCCGGGCCCGGCCTCCCGCGCGGCTCTCACCGCCGCCCGGGCCTCGGCCACGCCGCAGTCCGCCACGCGCCCCAGCTCGGCGCCGCTGGCCGGGTCCAGCACCGGGAAGGCGGCAGCCGCTTCCACCCAGCGGCCTCCCACGAAGCCGCCCGAGCGCACCAGGGACCCGGGCAGCTGCGGCGGGGCCGGGCCGGAGCCGGTGCACCGAAGCGGGGCCGCATGGGCCCGCAGCCGCCGACAGAGCAGCCGACTCGCCATGGCCGAGCGCAGCCCGCCCGGGCTCCCGGGGGGCGGGGAGCAGGCAGAGCACAGCCCGCTGCAAGGATCCGCCCCAGCCTTGGCTGCAGCGCAGGCTTCCGTGGTCCCCGGGACTCCCGGAAACCCCCCCGCTCTCTCTGCAGCAGGCCTCGGCTCCTCGCTCTGCTGCTGGCTGGGGGTGAGGGAGGCACTGGGGAGGCCCCACGGTTGCAAGCTTTCCCCCACAATCCGAAGAGCTGCAGCAGCAGCTGGGCTCCTCTACAGCAGGGCTGGTGGGGAAATGGGTGCCAAACAGCTGGGTGATGTAAAGCAGAGGGAGGCCACCGGGTCACTCCTCCCAGTACCGTAGTGGGACAAAGCTGAATGTGTAGGTGTTCGTCCAGTATTGGACAGCCACACCGTTGAGGAGAGAGTGCCTACTGCTAACTTGTCTTCTGCATGATCCTGTGCGGGAAGATCTTGCCAGCAGGTGCGAGTTCCTACTATGGGTGCCCTGATGCCCCGATTTTTATAGGCTGTCTTACGTTGGTGCTTACTATTCCGCACCCCCCATCCCGACTTTATACACTTGCTATCTGATCACCCTAGTCACATCAACAGGGAGAGACCCACATGGCTCCTAGAAGTACCTAATGTTCTGTAATCTGCAAAATTGTGAGTGGCCCTTCTAATAGCTAATTTGCAAACTATATGCATGTAGATGCTCATATTCTGCCCTAAAAGTGCCCTTTTATGGTTTAGGTTAATCCACTTCCAATAGCAATAGATATTCTAGGCTTTTTGGCCTGTGCAGAGAAGCCTTAACTCTTCAAAGAAATAGAAGTTGAGAGTTTCACCTGACTTCAGGAGCTGGGACTTTAAATATTGGGATGCTGGCCAGGTGGTAATACTGATCTGGATTCCTCTCTCTCAGGATCAATATGAGTTGGATGCTTCTGGAATAGAGATCTCGGTTTAAGATTTTGGAAAATGTTACCCTAGATCCTCAGGTTAGTGCCCCAATGCCATAAAGCTGCATTAATTTAATCTGACATGTTCTGCATTGTCCTGTTGAACACTTGTGTGTAAAGTTACGCATGTGGGTAAGTCTCTGCATGATCTGGCCCCAAGAGACTTTTACTTAGGTTTGAGGCTTTCTGACAAATTTAAGGATGGGACCAACTTTGATCAAAGGGCTGTAAATTTTTCACAAAGCTGAGCCCCAAACCTACAGTGCACTCTTCAGGCACCAAAAAATTGAAGACCACTTCCCCGCAAAATACTTAAAAGCTGTATTGCAAGAGCCCACTTAATTCTTAGCAGAAAACAGTGTAAACACCAGTTTTATAAGCTTCACTGGGACCTGAACCACAGCAATGTACACGCTAGTTGTTGGTGGGAAGAGTGTTAAGCTTTATGGTCACTCATCTCTTGAAACTTGTAAAATGGTATTTATGTTGATTGCAGCCAAAATATAATACTGCTTTGTTAGATTTTGTTGGTCTATAAAATTTGGTGTAGCTGCATGAGACAGCTGTATGCCATACTAAAAATATTTTTGAGTGACCTCTGTCTTACAGTGCTATCTCTGTTTGAAATGCAGAAGGTCAGGTAACAGAAATTACCCTCCCATTACTCTAGAAATGCCACAGATTTCAGGAGGGACAAATCCTATAGTGCAGATTTTTTTTGCCTTTGGTTGAAAAATACATTCACTGTGAGGTAAAAGACAAGTGCTGATAAACAATGATTAACAGTAAACTGGGAAGTGATGGCATTTTAAATACTGACAGTCTAGCCTCTATGTCAATGACATCTTTGAGAGGAGAGAAATACACTGTAACCTAGATTTCAAAGGTTGCAGTAACACTGCTCCAGGAATTTCAAAGCTATGATTTATGTGCCAGTATATCAGCAATATGGATGGGTTCAAAATTTGGTCTGTTCTGTTGATTATAGTTTTCAATCTGTGCCAGAGATGTATGCTGTGCGGTATTTCAACACATATTGAAATAGGTAAGATACATACAAAATGTGCATTTTTAGCATGATATTTTACATTGTTTGCAAAGGAAAGTAGAATTGGATGGGAAATCGGATCACTAGGAAGTGAGGGGCAGAGCTAATGTAAATTCCATCTTTCTTAGGGTAAATATCAGACATGAATGGCTGAGGATATATCATATCTAAAGCTTGTGTTGTAGCACTAGTTTTCATGTTTGTTTTTAAGTTAGGTGTTTAAATCAATGTGAATTCTTCCATCTTTTAAAAGGAATGCATCATGTAATTGGTATATTTGTATTCGTGTCTCTGGATCTTTTTTTTTTTTTTTTTAATGGCATGGTTTTCAGAAATCACCAATACTTTCATCTTTCTGAGTGTGAACATGAAATATTTAAAATACAACTCATTTTCTAGGAAATAATGTATAGTTTATCTGTCTTTCTAAATGTTCTTTGTTGCTTCATGGGTTTCTTAATGATCTCAGCTTTCTCCATTCAGTTTTTTTAAATTAATATTGTACATTATTAAAGCACTATACCTGCATATTAATTAAGTTATCTGTAAATTAGGTAGTGAGGTATGATGTAGAATTTGTCATAATATTCAGAGTGCCAAAGTCTGTTGTACTTGTGTTTGTGGTAGATAGATATCAGGTTAGCTAGTCCTAAACAACGTTATGTAACATAGAATAAAGGAAAGATGAGGCAAATAGGGGTGGGGAACAGGAATCATTAATATTTTTGCTTGAATTTTTAAATAAATTTTTGTATCTGCTTTCTATAAATATTCTAACAAATGAGTTTAGTGGCAGGAATATTTCATGGAAACTGAATTTTAAATGAATATTGCAGAACGTTAACTCACAAGAAATTTTAATTCATCACTGTGAGTACTTGCACGAGAAACCCTGGTTCATAGTGTTCATCTTAACCAGATAAGTAATAAAATCACAGCATATGGTTTGAAGACAACCAAACTTCTCAAATTTGGAATACGTGCAACTGTGACCAAGTTGCAGATTAGATTCACAGAATTTCTTCAGGGCCACGTTGTACCCTTTTACAGTGACTAGTACATTAGCTCTGGATCCTGCAAAGGCATGCAGATGCTTGCCTTTATACACTATGAAGTCCCATTGAAATCAATAGGACAACTTGTAGTACAAAGTTAAGTAGGTGTATATGTCTTTGCAGGACTTAAGGTGCCTACAGTGGGTAATGGTGGCAGAATCAGGCCCCCTGTCAATAACTTGAAATAACAAAATTTAGAGAATTCAAATCAACTTGCAGAAAATTGGAGAGAGACGATTTGACAGATTATTCCAAATTAATCCACTCATTCTAATCAAGGACAAAATTGATGTACTTTCCCCCCCAAAAAAGGCTATATTTATTTAACCTACTGGTCATGATATCTGAGTAACATTCCTTAAAATTAGCTATTGGATCAAAATTTATAACCATATTTTAGTTATTTGTCTGGATAGACCGGTCATTGGACCCAATCTTTCTCCCCTTTAAATCGTTGTTACCACTGTGCCAAATGGGAGTTGTGCTATTGTGGTGGCAGGACTGGACCCATAGTTAATAAAGATATCCAGTGCTAATGAAGGTAATGACATTTACTAAGCCATTTCTAGTTTACAGATTCATGAATTGCACATTATAGAAAACAAACATGGCAGAAATGGAATAGAACTTGATTTCATAACACCTTTCATGTTCACATTCTCAAAGAACTGTAAAATTCATGAATTATTTAGTCAAACGTTGACAAGTTTTTGGTGTAGATTGCAATGCTTCCTTGCATTCTTCTTGCTATGTCAGTGCAAAAGATTTGCATTGACAAACATTTCTCTCTTTGAAGCTCCCTCAAAGTCCCTGGGACTATACAGGTATAAAAATCTGGCTGTGTAAATCAACTTGCAGAATCAGTATATTTGACTAAAGCGTGTGTAGGGAAATAGAGGAAATAAATTACCAATCCAAGAAGTCCAGGCACTGGGAATTGTATTCCTTCTCTGTTTAAACTATAGAACTAAGAAGTGGGAAAGGCCTATGAAGTAATTTTGTCTATTCCCTTGCTGATGTGGGATTGTTTCCTAAAGTATCTGTGTGTGCTTTATATAATAGTTTTAACTGGCCTTCGTTATATTAATAGCCAAAGTGAACCAGTATTTATAGCAAGAATTGTTGTGAGTTTGCTTTGGGTTTGCAGTTTGAACCCAATCCTTTTACAAAGAGTATAAATCCATAAATTGTCCTGAGGAATTGTCACCTTGATTACAGTTGTCTTGTGTTAAGGTTAATATTTCACTGTTAAATAGTGATGTTAAATTATTTTATTCTGTAGTGTGTTGCTTGCATAGTAAATACTACTTGGCAATGTGTGTGCCTAACTCATCAATGAGTAAACACTCTATTTACTTTCCTGATTTCGGATTTTTGTTTTTCATGTATGGTAAAAAATTAATTGAGTAGTTAAATATTAACAATGGATCATAGATTATATCTGATTCAATACTTAGGGAAATAAACTTAAATGCTATGTCTATAGTAAAAATTAATTAAAATTACAAGAATTACTGTACTTTCAAGATCAAACTCCAAATAGCCTATCTAGTGGTATCTACCATTCTGTGAAACATACTGTATATGAGCTGTGTGAATCAGCATTCCATGTCTTAATTGCTACAGTACAAGCTGGGGCATATGGGAACTTTTGTTGTGTTAGAGTAGTTGGCTGGCTAATGCAGCCTGTGGTTTCTGGGACCCGGTGAGTTAAGAAGAACAAGGTCTCAGTCTGTGTTCAAAAGTATCAAAGAAATATCATCTCTGTGTTTATTAGCTGTCTATTGGCTATGGGGAGAGAAACTTTATTTACACATGGGGAGTGTCAAGAGAAGTAATGTTATATGTCAAATTGATGCCACACAAACTAATTCTAGCACCTAACTTTTGATAGCACTTGTAATTAAAGGTGGCCCTTGGTACAATACTTTTAAGTCAATTTTTAATATTGTATGTTGTTTTTCAGCACACAGAGCTCTGGAATTTTTCAGTAAACATGAAGGGATTGTTAACTATAGAAAGGTAGGAGGCATATTATTGCATAACTGTGTATTGTGTTTTGACAATTTCCTCTGCTCTCTGTTTGTCTGTCTTTCTTCAGACCGTAAGCTCTTGAGATTCATAATGATTACTATAGGTGTAAACTGTGAAGTTTGTATAGAATTTTTTCTACTTATAGTCTTACCAGCTATCTTAAATTAACTTGCAGTAGATGTCTGGAGGAATTAATAAATGACTCTTGGAATGGAGATTTAACAACAAAAAGAAGTAACAAACAAGAGTCAAGTTAGTGTTTCACATGTAATCCCACTTCCGATGAGACCAGTGGTTTGTGTAATTAAACCCACTTCTATAGCCTTACCTGAGACAGAAAAGCACTTTAAACATGCTTCTCTTTAAGCATGTTGGAGTAACCCCATTGCATGTGTGCATACGTACTTGTATGTAGTATGTCTAATGTATTTCAGCGCAATATAAATTTGTCTGTTTTTATTTAGTCTTCTGTGTACTGGTTTTACTTAAGTATTTATTTGTCCAGTATTTTTTTATTTTTTGGTTTTGTAATAGGAAGACTTTTGGGGTTTGTTTTGAAATCACTACCATATAAAGTGCTTAGTTCAGACTCTTTTTTTCCTCCCCACCCCAATCTTGTAAACTGAAGTAAAGTTTTTGACTATTAGATTTCCTTTGAGACTATCTTGATCAGAGTCAAATGTTATCTTTGACCTTAAGTTTTGACACTAACCTTTTTTTTATTGCAGTTAGTTGTTTTCTGATTTCTTGTTCCTTCATCCTTCCCTCTCCCAGTTGTTACTAAACCACCAAGATGCATTTCAGGCTGGGAGCCTTTATCCTGATGCCTTTTATCCTGTTATCTGCAAGAATGGTAAGAAGGGAGTTTATTATAGTGGAGTTGTAGTTAAAGTTCAGAACAACTTTCTGTTTTAAGATAGACTCTTCTAAATGCTCTAAAATCTACATGGTTACTGAGATTGCCTTGAAATTTCGTGGCTTCCTGGAGCTTCAGGTAGGGTTGTAATCCAAATTTGGAGTTACTTGAGCAAGGGGTTCCTGGTCTTAGGCTATGTCTACACTACAAATTACTTCGGTATAATTTATGTCATTCAGGGCTGTGAATAAACCATACACCTGAATGACGTAAATTACACCAACCTAAGCTCCAGTGTGGATCGTGCTGTGTCAGCAGGAGAGCACCTCCTACCAACATAAATGCCACCTCTCGCAGGGGCAGGAGTACTTAAGCTGACAGGAGAGCTGTCATGTTGGGTAGAGGTCATCACCAGAAATGCTACAGTGGGTCAGCTGTACCTCTGTATCTGTAGTGTAGAGATAACTTATCTGATGACTATTTGAGGGTCTTTTTGAAATAAGTTTGAATCTTAATTCTGTTTTTGGAGAACAAAAATTCATATAATAAAATTAGGTTTAGCTTATATATATATATATATATATATATATATATATATATATA
>ML685766.1:37917667-37937110 GCA_007922175.1 Pelusios castaneus
CTTGTCCCCACCCCCACCCCTCTAACCCGGCCCGTCTCCTTGTCCCCCCACCCCTCTCCAGGCCTCCCTCCAGCCCCCTTACCTGGCCGGAGGCTGGGAACCACAGCGACGGCCGGCAGAGCTGCTGCCGGCCAGTCCGCTCCCGCCCTGAGCACGCTGTAACTGCGCATGCTCAGGGCGGGAGATTTAAATCTCCCCAGCCCGGCCCAGCCTGCACAGCTGGGAGGGAGCATCGGCGGGGACCGAACGCGGCCCCGGCAGGGCAGACAGACCCCGGCAACGGAGCCTGATCCTGGCCCCGTGCCGGGAGGCCGACGCTGTCGGCAGAGCGGGGCGGGGTCGGCTCTGGGCCGGGGAGTCGAGGCGGCCGGTGGGTGGGAGAAGGAAAAAAAGGTGCCGGAACGCCGTTCCGGTGCGTTCCGGCAGAAAAAAAGCACTGTGTGTAGCTACATGCCACAGTGAAAAGCAAGCTGCATCCACAATACAGTGTGTCCCTACAAGTGTCAGTGATAGGCTCTCTCAGCAGCTCCCCAATGCCAGGGCCTTTCACTGACGTGAGCAAAGGCGCTGGCAGAGGAAGGCAGTAGGGAAAGGCTGAGCTAAAAATAGTCATGTAGTTGTGGAGGCATCACTTTGGCAACCATGTGGGGTACGTACTCGGGTACCGAGCCACAGGCTCTTGGTAAGTCTTGTCTTTATTGGCTTAAGCAGTGCCTCATTCTCTACATGTCATAGACTCATAGACTTTAAGGTCAGAAGGGACCAGTACGATCATCTAGTCTGACCTCCTGCAAAATGCAGGCCTCAAAACCTCACCCACCCACTCCAGCAATAGGCCACTAACCTATGACTGAGTTATTTATCTCCTTAAATCATGATTTAAGGACTTTAAGATACAGAGCATTCACCGGTAGGTGAGCCCATGTCCTGTGCTACAGAGGAAGGCGAAAACCCCCCAGAGCCCAAGCCATTTATACCTGTGCTGTGGGGCTATGCAAGTTTGCAGTGTAGGTTGTGCTGAGTTGCAAAGCAGTGTGGAAGAAATAAGTATTAAGAAGCATAATAAAGATGACTATTTCTGATGTTACAGATGTTATTTTATATTAGCAAACAAAGAAATCTCTCAACACCACTGGCCTTTAATTCCAAAGGGGTGGCTGTGCCAGTCTAGTTCAGCAAAACAAACAAGGAGTCCCACTTTTAAAGACTAACTCATTTATTTATCGCTGTCCTTAAATGTCCTTTATTTATACTGTTGTTAAAGTCTGCTAAATGCCAGGTTATTATACAGGGGTCCACAGAGGCTTAGAATGAGTTATTTTCATATTATTTGTTAATGAAGCACACTTATCTGAAGATTATTTATTTTTGTAGGCATGGTGAAATGCTTGCTGTTGCCAAGGTAACTTTTTTTTCCTACTTAACAGCTAGATAAATATTCATGTTAAGATGCATTGAAGCATTCCACAAATTATACTGAGTTTTGTTTTATAGCTTTTTCCATCATATGCTAGCAAATCACCATTTCTGGTGGAGAGGTTCCATGAGTATTTCCTTGGAGGAGTGGATGACATGGCATTCTGGTCACATAATATTTTTCAGCTAGCAAGCCACATGTTAGAAAATGGGACCAGGTGAGATGTTGTTTTATGCGTTCAAATGGCACTGATTGACCTCCTACAAGACGAGGGCAAAAGTCAGCTGAATTACTTTTGCTGCATTCAAATTCTAAAATCTGTTTGATTATTCTCAAGGAAACAGACCCAATCCCAAAACTGAAGCCTGAAACTAAAGACCTTATTTAGACAGAATTCAATGGGACTAAGGGCTCAATTCAACTCCCAATGAAGTCAAAAGATTCTTATTGAGTTCAGTGGGTTAGAATGAGCCCATATTGTCTAGGTTGCAAGTTCAGGCTCATATTCAGCTGGTATTATTTTCATAGAAAACTTTATCATTTGACCACTATAATAACAATTACTCCAGAATTTCCCCATTGCCCAGATAGCTTCACAACTCCAGCTGTGAAGGGAAGACCTCAAACAAGAGGAGAGGAAGTCTTGTCGCTCCCCAGCCCCACCAGGACTAGCAGCTGAAGTCAGGTGCATCGTAAAAGCCTCCGCTGGGGCTCCCACAGTCCTGTTCTTCCCTGGCAGAAGTCACTAGGGACATCAGATTTCATAATCTGTGATTTGTTTTTCATGGGTATAGATTTGGTAGGGCCCTAAACATATTATGTAATCCATTGTGTTGCATGATCCAAAAATGTCACTTTAATGTTATTAGAATTAGCAGGTTATTAGCACCAAAGTAAGTTGCTACATAATCACACATGGTGTTCTTGTGGCTTCTAAATAATTCATCAACAATTTTAAAAAAATCAAAGGAATTTCTAAGGGCTCTAACAATGCCCTGATTTTGAATAAACAGAGACTATTGGAGGGAGATGATCTCACTTCCCAGAGGAGGAATCTGCATGGATGAAACTTCTATTTAATTAAACTTCCTTTAGTTTTTCTTTTGACTATTTATTCTATGTTTTGAATATTTCTTCAGTGGCTGCTTCATACCTGAGAACCCTCTGTTTATAGAGTGCAATGGGAAGCACAAGAGCAGCAGCATGTAAGTATAATCCTAAAAGCTATAAAGATTTACCAGAGAAAGAAAAATTGTCCATTAGTGTGGAAATGCAGTTACATAGGTAACCTGTCAAGGTCCCTCACTTCTCCTTCTTGGAAACCACTCCAGGGGAGAAATTTCTTCATATATGTAGAGAGATACCACTTTGAACTTTCCTTTGCGTGAAACTTAATAGCCCTCCCCAGCCCAAATATATCTCCTTTGTACAGGGAAACATTGCATGAGTTGAGAAGGGCTACATCTTTTAGCCAACATAGGATAGGATATGGAGCACTTTGCCCCTCAGGGTTGCTGTTCCAAGTCCTGGATTGAAGTAGGAATGCAACATCAGCACACCAGTGGGTGAGGTCTTGTGGCTCACTGGCCATACACCTGTCCCTCACGCAGCTCACATAAAAAAAAAGCCCTTCCGTGCTGGTTTACGTATGCTTTGAGTCTGTCTCTTTCGGACACAGGGTATGTAGTCCCCTGCACACCTATTCCACAGCTACCTACTTGCTTGCGTTGGAGCTCTTTATGGCTTCTAGATTACTGGTGAATTCACACTGAACTGAAACTGCAGTGAGTCAAACATAAATACATTAGCGACACAGGATCATAAGAATTCAGATCATTCCACTAAAATCTACCCTCCAAGGAGTATATTTTTATCCCAAGCATTCATAATTTATCCTTTGTGTAATTCCCAGGATTAATCTAAAATCCATGATCACACATTCAAGTTTAGATAACGGAGATTCAGGGGTGGTCTACACTAGAGTTTTGTCATCAAAAGTCAGCTTTCATCAACGGAACGGTGGAGGTGTATAGATCAAAATGATTTTCCCACTGATGTAACTCTCCTGTTATGCTGACGTAATAAAACCACCTCATCGAGAGGTGTAGGGCTTACGTTGACTTACTTAGTGTACCAGTAAAAAGAATACTAGTGCTCAGAGGAAAACATCTAACGACCCTGATGTAATAAGTAAAATCTGTGAATTATATTCTCAGCTGGTGGTGACTGGCATAGTTTCCCTGACTTCAATGGGGTTAAACTGATGTAAATCAGTTGTGAACCAGGTTCTAAGATCTTATTATAAACACTGGAGAAACGGATTTCTGAGTGGCATATAGCATGATCTTTTGCTTTTCTTATTATATAATCTTGGCATAAAATTTTCTGTCCAGTCATTAAATTGCATTTAATGGTGTTGATCTTGTTAATGGTCACCTCAGCAACATTGCTAATTATTACTGCCTCTTTATCTTAACAGAATTAAACCCTTCAAAAAGGAACAGCACAAGAATATCACTTCTTCACTCACAACAACAACAGAGAAGAATATAAACTATACAGAAAAAGGAGTTTATTTCCATATGCAATCCTGGGCAACAGTAAGCCTTTTTAGAGCAATAATGCAAATGGAGAGATTAATGGACTATGCAAAATTTGGATTTGCTATGAATTTTTTAGTTCCTCAATCTGGTACTCTACAGATTGGAACAGGGTCTCCAGATTGGGCTGGTAGCATTTTACACAAGTGTGAAGAGTTGTTTTAAATAATGATATTACTTCCTTTTGAGATATATTTTATATAAAAATATATTTTGTTAATTATAGTGTGTTTACAATGTATTTTGCAATGTCTAAACATGATACAGTATGTCTTTAATAGTCATTCTTCACAGCAGCAGCTGTTCACCATCACAGGTCAAGAAGGAATCCTATCCATAGTGTGATAGTATATTCTTGGCCAGTTGTGCTTTGGATTTGTTAGGGTTCCGTTTCATTCTGAAGTAGCAGTTAGGGCCTCGTCCAAAGTCCTCCGAGATCAATGTAATACTCCCACTGACCTATGTAGACCGTGAATCAGGTCTTTATTTGTTCAGAACTCCTAGTTGTAAGAAAAATACCCTGTGGGTATTTGTGTGTGGGGTTGTATTGTTCCCATATTCCTTGAATTATTTCTTTCTTTCAGAAGTCCTTCCACTTTATAAATGGTGCTTTTGCGAAGAACGTCCACAGAGTGTTAACTGCCATGCATCAGCAGTCTTCTAATCACATCTCCAAGCCAACAGCCTCATACTTTCTGAAATCACCCTATGCCAGGCTTGGCTGGTTGGTGCAGTTTTCTCTCTCTTTTCCCTCTCTTTTATTTGTGAATATTTAAGCAGCAGCAGCTAAAGTGTTAAATTAATCCTATTAACCAGGATGCAAATGCTGGCAGCTCCAGAACAACTTACTTTGGCTTAGCATTGCTGTGAAGGTATTGAGACATCTGCCCTGTTTTACTTGGGCACTGGTTTACTGCTTACCATAACCATACTTATTAAAAGTCATGATCAAAGTTTGATCCAAAGAAAATCCCTAGTTCCACATAACCCCAGTGCATGGGAATGTTCAGATCTAGATCCAAACTTTGTGGCTAGCCCTTTTCTAATGAACAAGACCAAAAGTCTAAATCTGATTATGCACAAGATTTGGGAGAGTTTGGACCCAGATTTGGGTCTAAATCTGAACAAAATGGCTTGGGACCATCATTACTATCTGATGACCATTTAATAGCCTAAGTTACAAGAATGGGTTGTCCCAGGGATGCTAATTGGTATCCTGGGTAGCATTTTTAGTAGAAAAAACAAGAACTCAATAATCAGCCTGCCCTCACTCTTCTCCAGAGGAAGATCCATCCTGTTTATGTCAGACACACAATGAGAGATGGAGGAAACTTTCACTGCTGCCAGTCTTGCTATATCTCCTCTGGGGCAAAAACTGGAGAATTCAGTCTCCAGGGCTGTTATTCTGACACCCTTCACCAGTATTAAATTAATTTACTAAATAAATGCTGGTTTGTTTTATCACTTTCAATCTTTGTGAGCGCCATCAAGTAATGGAGGCTCACTAAACCAAATCAAATAAACAGATCTGAAATTAAGCTTGAACAATATGCTTGTATATTTTTGTGGCAGATGTGAGCAGCAGTCTGTAGTGCTCCTTTGTTTCTGTTTTACTGCTTAGTGTCGGCCAAATGATACAATTCAGCAAATAAGAACGCTTTTTGGTGGCACTCCATACAGATCACAGCCATGTTAATCCAAGCTGGACCTCAGAGATTCTGATTTGTTTAGTTCAAGAGACTAGGTCTCTGAGAGTCAAGAAAATTAAATCACTTGGAAAATGGCTTTGTAGACTTTTAGGATTAAGAGGTATTAGCTTTGAAATGTGACTGGTTTGGCAAATGTAAACGACCTGGTAACTGGTGGAATCTTTTTGTTTACTCCTTTGATATACAGGACAATGACAGCAGGTGACCTAAACCAAGATGGATATGAGGATCTAGTAGTTGGAGCACCAGGTTACAGCATATTGGGTCATATTCAGATAGGACGGGTGTACATAGTCTACAGTAACCAATCAGGTTTGCCGCCAGTAAACATGGATCTAGACAAAGAAGCGAATCAAGTGCTGGAGGGTTATGAGGTGGGGAATCAAATCAGACATTTGTTATTTAAAACAGTTTACCTTTAAAAGAGCTGTTTCTTTCATCCTTCCTTTAGCTGATCAATGGTACTGCTAATTTTTTCTTACATAAAGTTGTAATGGTTTCTGAAATCTCTCTCCTGTAAACCAGGATGTTAAGTGCATTTAATGAAAAACAATCCTTCTTTTTATAAGAGGTCTTTGTGACTTAAGTAAAGATGATCTGGTTACTCTTCTCTTCACCAGGTTAATTAACATTAAAATGAACTAGGACTCTTAACTGACCCGCAATCCATCTCTATGAAGCCATCTGTACCTAACTAGTTTAGACTACTGCATAGTTGAGCTTGAATATTACCCTTTGCTTCTTTTTACACACACTAGAGTTATTTATCTTAGTTTTTCTATAGTGCCTCTCACAATAGTATCTAAAACACTGCTTAGGGATTGCTTGGAGATGCTGGGGACCCCACAACTTATGAATTTGAGTCTGGGGAGCTCAGTGCCTATTTCCACTGGGCTTAGTGAGGATGATGCATGCGTTGTTTAAACGCTATATGTGTTTGGGAAAGACACAAAATCTCCCATCTACCTATTGGGGGCATTCTTTGTCGATTTACATCCCCTCAGGTTACAAAACAGAACAGCAAGTCACCTCAGATGAATCTGCTTCTGTTAGGCTCCCTAATAGGGCAGTTTACTAAAAATGCAAATGGTTTCTGTAAAATGCTATGTTATGATATGACAGAGGATGGTGACTGGCCTGAGACTGAACAGTAGGACGGACTAGATGCTATATTGACTAATGAACGCTTTGTTGTAAATACCCATACTGAAAAAAAATTAAATGGACTTGTTTCTAAAGCAAAGGTGTGTAAGTCATGAGGGGTCTTCAGCTCTTTTTTAACACAGACGTTATTGGTTCACAGACACAGTGACCATAACAGTGGGTATCCTAAGCATCACATAAATGATAAACAAGACCGGAAAAAAGGATCTAGCACAACAGTGTCATAATGAGACTAATGAGCCAAGACAAAACACTTATGTCTTTTTAACTCCCCCTCACTCCCAAAAGGAAAACAATCTACTCCTACATGTACTCACTTCAGATATTGGTACAGTACATTTGTACAGGACAATCTATTTATTCAGCTGCTCTTTTAAGAGTAAATAATGCTTACAAACTAAGAACTGTAAGATTGTTTTTTTGTCAGTTCTGGATTTCATACAATGTTTGTTCTGTAGAAAATTCTCGATGTCAACACAGACTTGTTTTTTATAGTTTTTAAATGTCACTTAGCTGCATGAGAGTAACATGTGACTTCTCAGCCTTCTGGTAGGTTTGGTTCTGCCATAGCAGTACTGGACTTCAATGTGGATGGAGTACCGGATGTAGCGGTGGGCGCCCCCTCTGTAGGATCACAGCATCTCACTTACACAGTAAGAGCCCCATATTTAAAACATCTGTTTGTTTATTTTCTAAATAATAGCATTGAAAAGAGAACTCCTGACATTACTCAGGGTGAATAAGGTAGATGGCAGCTTGCTGGTGGTTTCCATCTGGATTTTGTTTTATAAACACCCAGATTTGTAATTAGTGGGTGCATTGACTTGTTTGATGGCAGCCAGCTGCACACCCATGTCCTGCACATTTCCACACCTAACTATTCCAAATTAGTAACCAATTGGTAACATAGTCCTGCTGTAAGGATGAGGAGTCTTTGTGAAATTTGTGTCTGAGGCAGAGAGAGAAATGGGAGAACTTTTTGCACCTAACTTATAATTCTAAGGTTACATCTAATTTAGCATGAGTGGGTTTGGCCTCTACATCAGCTTCAGTAGAGAGATTATGATTAGAATGAAGAGACACAGGGGAAACAATATAATATTTTCATTCTCGGTAACAATTCATTAAGAAGCCAAACAAGATGACACATGCTGCAATAGAGCAAAGGAGAAATAGATAACGCAGAACTTTCAGCACTTGCTCTCAGGTTCCCTTATAGAGAGCCCTGAATTTGGTGAGGTAAGCCTAAAGTGTCAATAGGTGGGTGTCGTCCTGGTGTCTCCCACAGCACACAAGCTGTGAAATATCTTTTATAATGTGTTGCACTGATGCGCTCTTCATCTTATAAATATTCTTAAGGGTTTCATCCCCTTTTCTGCCTCTGAACTTCCACAACCTACTTACGTTGGAATTCTCAATTTCTATATGTTAGTTAACCATGTACATCGTATTCATGAGCATTTATGTCAATTGTTTGCTGTAATATACTGCTGTCGAGTGTCAGTTGAACATATTATCCATATTACTTAAACATACCTTCTTAAAATATTAATAATTCATGTGGTTTCTCACTTCACACTAGCAACTGACTTATTCTTGTTTACTGTTATGTTCCTTCTTGTGGCTTAATGTCATATGTCTGTCAGTTGTTTATGTCAAGTGAAACCATTGGCCTTGATTAGTTATGCTGAGCTATTCTGTTTTACAGGCACTAAGCCTGTTGAGTCT
Organism: Pelusios castaneus; assembly: GCA_007922175.1. NCBI lineage: Eukaryota > Metazoa > Chordata > Testudines > Pelomedusidae > Pelusios > Pelusios castaneus. The sequence goes on from ML685766.1 coordinate 37,926,286, forward strand.
CTATTTGTATAGCCTCAGTCAGTACTTACACTTTACCTATGCATCCAGTTGACTGCAAAAGCCATCTTCACCCGGCCATTGATATAGCTGACATATTGTATCAAATATTTCCTATATTCTTCCAGTTGGTGTCATCTTGCAGTGGGATATGATTGCAATATTTATATGTTCTCCTGTTCTTGATTGCCAGTATTGCTTTATGAAGTTACCTAATACAAACTACAGTCCAAATTTTCAAACGTGACTGCCTAAACTTAGGCACGTAGATCTATAAATGAGTGCCTAGATAAGTCATCTGATTTTTTTTCAGAAAAGCCCAGGCAGCCCGCCTTTAAGTCAATGAGTGTACCAGTTCCTCAGTACTTCTGAAAAATCAGGCAGCACTTATTTAGCCACCTACATATGGATTTAAGTGCTTACATTAGGCCTCCAAGTTTGGAAAATTTGATACTATACAACTGTTCTTGCCTGCACCATTGCATTAAGTTACTGTGAACAAAACTGATGAATGTTTTATTTATATTCATGATATTACCTATTGTCCCTATTGAGTAACATAATGAAAACTCTCTTGTCTGTTGAAACAAGCATGCTGTTTTCACCCTCAGCTCTAGACTGATGACTGGTCATTGCATTTAATTCTTAGTTTGGGGTGGAAGACACAATATACTGTGAGGGCTCTGATAGTAAGGAAAATGCAGTTTAACTAATGGTCCTCACAGAGTTAATAGTACAAGTTAGTGAAATTAAGTCCATATTTTGCACTGGTGTATACATTCTTAAAGTGTTTTTTCCTCACTGTTTAGGGTGCTGTGTATGTATATTTGGGCACTAAAGGAAGAAGCTTTTCACCTTGGCCAAATATTACCATAACTTGCCAGGTACATTTACCAATAGGGAGGACAATAAAAATCTGCAGAATGGGATTGAAGGGGAAGGAGGGGGGTAGGTCACTGTACCTGAGTTGATCCATTTAATGCAGTGTTATCCCATCCCTTCAGGCTATTCTCTGAAGGATGCATATGAGACAAGCAAACCAGCTTTTAGTTATACAGAGCACTCCAAGCTTTAGCTGTAGTAAAAGGGAAACATGACAGTTCACATGACAAGAAAAGTAAATTTGTCTTAAGGATCAGGTGCAATAACTGCCATTTAGAGCCTATTTCATGAGACTTCTGTACAGATAAGCTATCTGCACTCTACAGACTTCAATTGTCCAGGACCAGAGGTTCAATTTTACTACAGGCTTCAAGAGAGTATCCCAGAAGTCAAATGGCAGGGAGAAGTGTTGGGGGTGGGTGGGGAACAGTGTGTCGACGCTGCTACTCTCAATCCTCCATTACAGGGGATACTGTAGAGATGTTGGCCCAGATCCTTGAAGGTATTTAGGCACCTAACTTCTATTGAAATCAATGGGAGTTAGGTGCCTTCTTACCTTTAATGATACGGGCCACTGCTATTCCTTTACCACTCATCGGGAGAAAGGATGTGAAAATCAGGCCCTGTAATTGCAAGGGAAAGTAGATCTGTTCATTTGTATGATGCCACAGATAAAAACAAAGGTTTCATTATACTTCTGGCTGGTCTCTCTGCGGAGTAGCTGTGTCTATTTGAATGTATGTACTGCTGGATAGTGAGGAGAGAGACTAAGAGATGGATGCCACATTCCCCAACTTAAAAAAAACCAAAACCTTGGTTTACAAGATAGGGGGGTGTTTGATCACTAATATTGAAAATTAACTCTTTAAAAGAGATCTAAAGTAACATAACGAAGTAAGTAGACAATTAGAATGCTGCCTCCCACTTTCAGCTTTGATTGTGATATTGCCTCTTGCAGCACACATTCTGTAACCTTGGCTGGTCACTGCTGGCTGCTGATATTGATGGAGATGGAAAGTCTGATCTGGTCATCGGGTCTCCTTATGCTCCAGGCGGAGGGAAGCAGAGAGGATTTGTAGTTGCATTTTATTCTTACTTCAACAGGCGTGCCAAAGGTGATATTTACTGAGTAAATTGACATATCTTTATTTTACTTGGCTATATTTGTGTTTTTAATTTGAATCCTTTGTTATGTGAAATCTGAGCAACCTCTTAATTCTCTAAGGCCTGGTCTACACTCATAGTGAAATTCGGTGGCAGTCGACTGGAGATACACATGCAAGATAGAGAGAAGTGCCCTCCCATTGATGCAGCATTACTCTTTTTCCAGGGATAGATTTATAAAATCAACTTCCAGATAGACTGAGTGGGTCGCTTTAATCGATCAATCTCAAAGAATTGATCTGATGGCAGTAAATTTGCCACCGTCAGTGAAGACGTACCCTCAAGTTCTTGAAAGGTTTATGTGCAGTAGCAAAAGACACTCTGGAAGGAAATAAATATATGAAAATAGGTTTCTAGTATTCTATTGCCTGGATTTCTACTGTCCCAATTGAAGACAATTTAAAATTAATTTTTTTCCTGTGTTTCTGAGGATTTGATGATTAACAAAAGTCAGTCTAATAATGCAGCAATAGTGTAAGTGGTATGGTGTGGTTGTAAGTAGCAATTTTGCACTTTCCTCAGCCTAATATAAGTATTAATTTCAAGGTTACTGCACATAGTTCCAAAATCAAGGTAAATAGAAGCGTACCTCATAAGAATGGGGATAAGGGAAAACAGTTCTCTCCTAAGAATTTAAGCTTGGACCCACGAACACTTTAGTTGTGACCTGCCCCCCTCCTTCCCCTTCAGTCCCATTCTGCAGATTTTTATTGTCCTCAGCACTTTAGCTGAGTCATAGTGCTATTAAAATCAACAGCAAAAGCTGTTCAGTGCTTGAAGAAAACTACAGAATTGGGCTGCGGCTGGCAGTGCAGAAGGAACGCTTAGCAATGAGTGGCACAAAGTAGTGAAAGTCAGGGATTAACAAAAACGATACTCAGGTACTTAATTTATGAGCACCTGACCTTTCAAAAAGCATACTGAAAACTTCCTCCAAAGGCTCACTTGCGTACCAGCATACCCTGCACAGCCCCAGGCTCACCCCCTCTGCCCGAAACTATGCCCCCTACTGCACTCCCAGCGCCTGCTGCCACCAGCTCCTGGCTCCCAGGCCAGATCTGGACCCTGGCTTCTGCTTCGGCCCTGCCAGTCCTGGGCCAGCTCCTGCCATTGGCCTCACCGGTCCTGCATCCCAGGCCAGTTCCTGTCTTTGGTCCTGCTGGTTCCTGGCCAGGGCCAGATGTCCTGACCAACCTCCTCCCCCTCACCTGGATTGGAGCCAGCCACTCCAGGCCCTGATCCAGGGCAGCCGCTGCCTACCTGAGAGGAAGGATTTACATTTCCCTTCTCTTCTCCTGCTCTGCACCATGTGCATCAGCTACATGCTGCAGAGCAGGAGACTTAAAAGAGCCGGCGCACCTCTTTGCCCCTGCGTTGCTGGCTCGGGGCACTGGCTTGGATACTCTGAGCTCGTGTCTCTGTGCTCAGTGCCAGTGACGCCCCTGGAGTAAACCCTGAGGTCTGTCCATGTTTGAGGCTGAGGAAAGTATTTAATACCCAACCCAGAGCCGCTGTAAGAGACGCTGAGTGACGCATTGGTAAGGGGTGGTGGTGCGGCTGCCCTGCCCCAGCCCGGTCCCAGGCTGCAGGGGATAAGCAGCTGCTGCACACTGGGTAACTGCAGGAAAGAAGTGTAAGGGGAGGATTTGCGTCCCCCCAGCCTCACATCCCCTCTGTAGGTACAGACCCCCGCACCAGAGCAATGGGGGACGGGACTAGAACTCCTCCTGCCCCGGGGTGCGGGGGTGCATATGTGACGTCTGATAGCCAAGTACCAAACAATTTCTGCTGATACTCATTGGAGAACCTGATCTTAATGTCAACACCTGGAGATAGTAGCCCCAATGATCAGGAGGGTCTGACTGGATTTTCTCTCAAGTTGACACAGGACTCAGAAAAACAAAGTCCCGTGGCACTCTTAAAGATGAAGAGATTCATTTATCGCATTAGTCTTTAAAAGTGCCCAAGGACTCTGTTTGTTTTTCTGCAATAGACTAACAGAGTTAACAGGGCGAAGAGTATCACAAAAGACTAGTCATTTGTATCAGACTAAGAGCTCCTTCATGTGGCAAAAGGGGAATGCTGCAAGTGAGCACTGTAACTAAAAGGTATGGTCCAACTGGATCATTGTGGGGTGGGAGGAGGTGACCCAGAAAGAGGTTGAAGCCTAGAGCTGGAGAAAGTTGTGTAGGGTGCAAAATTTCAGCAGTTGAAGTTTGATTTTTTTCATAATCAAATTAAGAGCAGAATCCTGTTTTATTTAAGTGGTGTTCGTGGATGGGGAAGTCTTTCAGCTAAGTTGTACTGATTTTGACCTATAATGGTTTCAGATAAGGATGGAAGCAACTGGGGGGGGGGGGGGGCGGCGCCCGACGCTTTTGAATTTATAAAACCTTGTCAGCTAAACTCTGTGTAATACCAGAACCCAGGAGTGACTTGAAGTAAGGTCCAAAGGGGTAGCCATGTTAGTCTAGTTCAGCAAAACAAACAAGGAGTCCTGTTGCACTTTTAAAGATTAAAATTTATCGCGATAATAGCTCATGCAATAAATAAATTTGTTAGTCTTTAGAAGTGCCACAGGACTCCTTTGTTTGTTTTGAATTAAGATCTATTTGAATCCCAAAAGCTTTTTCGGCTTAGCTAAATGGCTTCAGTGTTGTCCCATCTCTAGTAAAGACCTTTCAGTTCCATTCAGACTGGTATACAGGAGGTATCGAACCCACCTTTAGAAGCTGAAAGCATCCCATAGGTGATGTTTGGGTGACTGAAAGTCAAGACTTCCCCATGAAACACAGCTGCTGTACTGCTGTGTCACTAAACACTGTGTAGTATGAAATTAGTGATAATTGGTACCACACCATGGGAAGAGTAACCCAGTCAAAACAGAATTGTCTATTGCTAGATTGAAATGTCGTATATTCCAGAAACTGATAATCAATTTTTTATCCTTGGCGAACACGACTTAACTCGTCTGATTTGATTCTACGTGTCAGGGCGGATGTCAGTGGAGGATGCTGACTGGACTGTGAAGGGAGAAAAGAACTATGCTTGGTTTGGCTATTCACTTGTCAGTCACCAGTTGAAGAACAAAACCTTACTGCTGATTGGCAGCCCTACCTGGAAGAACTGTGCAAGGTGTGTTGCCATTTCAGTTGAAAGGGGGATTTGTAAATGATCATAAAGTTCCTTTCACAACCCATGGTGTTTTTCTATAGCCTGTAACATCTACAGCAGGTTAGTATTGTTCCAGTAAGCTTACTCGTAGAACTTTCCTCTGGGGGGAACAATAATACATCATGCTTAAGAGGCAACTTCTAACTAGCAAATTTAGAATTTTACTTATCTTCCCCTTCATAGCTGTTTGCAAAGATGATGTTCTTTATTATGAGATTTCATCACAAACAAAGTTTTCAGTGTTTTTATATTTTTAAAAATGCTAGCAGAGGGGCATTGATAAGCAACCCTCAGATGCTTATTAATTATATTGAGTAATGCCTACGAGTTTCAGTCATGACAGGAACCCATTGTGTTAAGTGCTGTACCAATATAAAGGTGGACAAGGTCTCTTCTCTGAAAAATCTGTTTCTAATTGGAAATAGAATGAGTCTAGTTACCAGAAGAGCATTTTGTACTCAATGAATGCAAGCAATGTTCTGTCTATCAGCAATGCTGTACGTACCCATAATATATATTACAAGTTATTACTTTGACTGAAAATAATATTGTGTCTTCTAGTCTAGGTTGCTACATGTCGTTGGATACCAAACAGAGTGTTGGAAAGGTGAATGGCTATAACCCACCAAGCACACGAAGCTTGTTTACTGTAATTGGAGGCATGGTAGGAGCTTTTCTTTAGTATGCTGGGAATTTGCAAGTATGTACTATGTGAAGGAAAACGGTATTCTGTGCAACTGACATGTTTAACAATCAACAGGAGAAGGGCAAACTGGGTTTGTCACTGGCCAGTGGCTTCGTGTCTGTGGCTGGAATCCCAAGAGAAGTCTTGGTGGCAGGTGCTCCTACCTCTGGTATGTCGTTCTGGAAACTGAAACAGTTCAGCGACGCATTATCTATGTCTCCAGTGCAGTAATTCTCAACCTTTTTGTGGGTCATGACACACTTCATGGCGTCACAACCCTACAGGACACACCAGCCCACACTGCCCCAGGCTGAATCCAGCCATCTCCTGGGCTCTCCGTGACACACATTACTGCAGTGTAGCAACACAGTAATGTGTCCCGACCTAGTGGATGAGAACCACTGCTCCAGTGAATGGCAAACTAAGTTAGTTACAGCAGGCTAGAAAATACTTCTTAACAGCCACTTTGAATTTATGAATGCTATATATGATGCTCAACTTATGACTGTCCTAAAGTGCACAATACACTTTGCACTGCTCCATCTGCTAGAGCATCAAATTTGTTCTAAGGCATGATTTTTTTATGGAACAGATTTTCCTAAGTGCATTCTCAAACACATGATTTATATAACCGTTTCACTATTGAGCCACAAATTCCCTTACACCGAAATTAGCATCTTAATGACAGTATGTTGTATTTAACATATAATTAAATGGTCAACTGTCACTATATAACTAAGGAGATACTTTATGTCCTTAAAACACTTTTTTCATAATAAGATTCTGTAGAACTAACATGGTAACAGGAGTAGAAATAATGAAGCTTTTGCAAAGTGAATATGTTTTCATTTTCTTCATATAGTTGATAATGCCAGTATGACCTGCTGTTAGCACATTGCATGTACTAGGCCTTTTCCTCTGAGTGCACACATCTGATGCTCTCCTTCTGTCATTCTGGCTTTTTTTCAGACAGCACATATAGGATGGCCTTTATATCCTCAGTGCTGCACCAAGCTGGAACGGTGCTCATGTACGACTTGACAAACGGTGCCCAACCTTCTTTGCTCAGCACTTTCAGTGGGGATAGGAGGTTCTCTCGCTTTGGAGGAGCTGTGCACTTAAGTGACCTGAACGGTGATGGACTAGGTAAAACAAAGAGCTCTTGGATGGTGTGGATGAGGTGTTTTACTTTGAGCAAGAATAGGCTTGCCTCTTATATTTTCATATAAACTCAAAAACACAGCCCACTTATTAGATGGACTTAAACATCACAAGATGTTTTACAAACAGAAAACAAACAATTCAGTCATGGCAAGAAAACATCTTAACTTCATGCTTACACTACGGACAGCTATTCCTACGAACATTAATGACTTACTGAATAAAGACCAGTGTAAATGCTAGCTCTTGTGTTCTGGTTTAGTACTATTTCCTTTACATTGTATATCCTCTTTGTGATTATTTACAGATGAAATTATTGTGACATCTCCTCTGCGAACTGAAGATATCACATCTATATTGTTTGGAGGGGAGGCTGGACGTGTTTACATCTACAGTGGAAACCAGACTGTCTCGGGTCCCGTGACAGACAACTGCAAATCTTGGATTTCTCCTTGTCCTGAAGACTCGGTAAGAAAACATCACACTGAAACCAGGAGACAACTAATTAATTACATCCAATGAAAAGAAAGTGATGGACTGATAGCCAGGTTCAAGTTTCAGCCCAAAGTCCATCTTGTTGCCTTCATTACACAGGAGCTTACTGAGCTTCTTAATGTAACCCCTTTTTTGGATTCATGAGCAACAGAGCAAAACACTGTGCTCTGGGGAAACAGGGTTGTTTAGCATGAGGCCTTTAGTCTGCAAGTGAAATGCACTGTCAGCAAGGTCGTTCTACTAACATCTCTCTCCTCCTTTCTTTCATTTCAGGCACAATATGTACTAATTTCTCCTGAAGTAAGTAACCAGAAAATCAACTGCTGAGAGCAAAAAAACCAAACACCCCCATCAAACAATTAAAACCTCTTTTTAATTAACCTTCTCAGAGCATAACGAGCACTCTGATTTTACAGGAAAGATCACGGTTTGGGAGCTCAATCATCACAGTGAAATCTGAAGGAAAGGTGAGAGAAACAAACAGCACTCCTTTCTGCCAGCTGGTTTATTGCCAACACTTGTCTGCGTTATCTACCTATACTACTTAGCACCATCTGTCTGTAGAAAATCGCTTTGTAGAAGTTAAACAAGCTACCCCCTTTTATAGATGGGTAAAATGAGGCAAAGAAGGCATAGCTGTTTAAATTTGGGAACCTGAAAAGGAGGCCAAACTTGTTTTTAGCAACTTGCCAAGTCAGCTTAGAAAACTTGTTTGCACGTCAGCTGCAGACTTGAACCGATCATGTCACGTGTTTTAATCACTAGTCCGCACTCCAACAGCCTGCTACGAGCGAGGTTGATTCCTGCGATGTCCTGTAAAATTGGCTAGTGGGTGTGTGACTCTAGTCAGTATAAATGTAGTCTTGCATTTTAGTAGTAGTTTCCAGGAGCACATCATACGCTAGGTTCTTGCCAAAAATATAAGAAAGCCCAGCCTTGGCCCGTATGAGCTTGGAGGACCTTTATATGTTCCACTCTGCTCTGGATGAAGATAGGAGCCTTCAGAGGGAGACCAAGTCTCTGCCTGCATCTGTGTAACACAAGTGCTGTTTATCGATTTGCCTTTACTCTGTATTTTGCGGTTGGTTCAATGGTTGCTCATATCAGTGGACTCCAGGATCTGGGGATCCTGCCCATTTTCCTCATTGTCAGTAATCAGTTGAAGAGACGATTGCTCGTCTTTGTGGTGACCCTTTCCTAAATGTTGGTTGACCTCACATCACTAAACAGCCGTTAGAAAAAGTAGCTGGAATCTTAACTGCTTCCTGGCTCAGAAAAGGGGCCATTTTTTATATGGCAAACACCTTATAAAACAAACACTATTCCTAGCTTTCCTGGTGTTGATTAGAGAAGTCTGGTTTCAAGCATGTGGTTGGTTGCCTTCTCTTTTTCAGACCGTGCCTATATTAGAAAGGGTTTGCTGCTCTAGGCATACTAGCTACCCCTGGTAGCAAAGATGCAGCTTATAGAAAGAGTTTCCTGAATAAATATGCTATAACCAGCAAAATGACAATGTTGGTACAACTATATGCTACAACTTAGTAAACTGTTTGGGATGTGATTCTCCCTCTTCCACTCCAATATGGCAATGCTGGTAAAGCTGCCTCAGAGATGATGTTGAATTTTGCTAACCTCTGTTATTTTGTATCTTTGCAGAGAGAAGTTGTAGTAGCTGCTGAGAGAAGTTCAATGAAAGCAAGACTTAGTGGAAGGCTTTTTATTTATGCCCTTTAAACGTTCTTTGAGTTTGGGTACATGCCCATTTTTAGTGGTGGCTCCCCCAGGCTATGTCTACACTGGCAAGTTAGTTTGAATTAAGCCTCCTTAATTTGAACTAACTAAGGCCATGGCTACACTAGGCTTTAGTTAGTTCGAATTAAGGGCTTCCTTAATTCGAACTAATAAGTTTGAATAGGGTATTCAAACTAAGCGGTTAATTCGAACTAACTAGTTCGATTTAACCAATGTGGCCATGTTAATTCAAACTAATTTCTTTGTTCGAATTAACTGGCCATTGAAATGAATGGGGATCGCTAATTCGAACTAAGCAAGGCACACTGTAGATAAAGCAGGTTAAGAGGGGGTTGCATAGGTAATTAAGCTCATCTTTGTACCACCCTTGCTCCTTGCCTCCCAGCAGCCTTATACTGGCTGCGAAGTGCCCGGAAGGACTAAATCACATTCCAGGGCAACCTAACAGTGCAGTGTTATGTCAGCAGCAGGGATAAGGACTTGGTGGAGGACTCGCTACATCACACACAACCCACCTGTGTTAGGGTTATGCCACCCGGACTTGATAGACCGGCTCTGCAGTGATGTTCTGCTACTGATGTTGCACAAAGTGGCTCCACTATACCAGATCATCTACTGTCTTGCTGCTTATCCTCCATGGACAGTTCCTCAGCTTTGCCCCTTATCCCACCTCTGATTAACAACCTTGCATCTTAGTTTCCAAACGCAGTACAGAAACCACCAATCCTGAGTCTGAAATCAGTCTATCCCCTGCAACCTCCCCTTCTGTCAGGGACCAGAAATCTCATTGGACTTCCTGTATTTCCCGTCCTGCTATAAGTGTGAGACTCCAATTTAGTGCAATAGTCCACACATCCAATCCACAGCTCACATATGAGCACTCCATTCATGGAGCCAGGATAGTACATTAGTTATCCGAGAGGAATCAGGAGCACAAGGCTGGATTCCAATGGTTCCTTATGCTTTTATGGAGACTCCAGTGAAACAGGAAGATAAAATTCTGCTTTTGTTAATTGTATTATATGCTTGACTCATGAGTATTGTGGTGTTTGCGTAGGTTAATACTGAGTGTGTGTCTATACACTATTAAATGACATACTTACTTAAGCAACAGTGTGTGACTTAATCTGCAAGCATTGGTGGTTGGGGTCAGAAACCAAGGCAATTGATACAGATTGCAGCAGAGACAGATGCATCCTGGAGGTGAATGCCTGGCTGCGGAGATGGTGTTACCGGGAGGGCTTTGGCTTCCTCGACCATGGGGTGCTGTTTCAGGAAGAAGGACTGCTAGGCAGAGATGGACTCCACCTATCCAGGAAGGGGAAGAGCGTATTTGGAAGCAGACTGGCTAACCTGGTGAGGAGGGCTTTAAACTAGGTTCGAAGGGGGAAGGTGACCAAGGCCCACAGGTAAGTGAAACTGAGGGAAACCTGGGGGGTACTGGGGCTGTAACAGCAGGGGGGTGCTGGGGCTGTAACAGCAGGAAAAAAAGAGAGGGTAGTTGGAACTGGGGGG
>ML685766.1:37937210-37951278 GCA_007922175.1 Pelusios castaneus
CCCCCCCCCCCCCCCCCCCCCCCCCCCCCCCCCCCCCCCCCCCCCCCCCCCCGCCCCAGGAGATCAAATAATTGTTTTTTATTTCCTGATGAAGTCATAATACCTCAGGCAAGTGGGGAAGCAGGACACCAGGAGAAATTGCAAGGAGGAAGATGCGACAGGAGGGAGAATCGACAGGGAAAAGTAGGACAATGGGCCCGGTATCTTAGGTGCCTGTACACAAATGCGAGGAGCCTGGGAAACAAGCAGGAAGAATTGGTAGTAGTGGCACAGACAAGGAACTATGATATAATTGGAATAACAGAGACGTGGTGGGATAACTTGCATGATGAGCACTGCCATGGATGGATATAAATTGTTCAGGAAGGACAGGCAGGGAAGAAGGGGGGGAGGAGTAGCACTATATGTAAAAGAGCTGTATGACTGCTTGGAGCTCCACTATGAAAGTGGAAACAAGATGGTTGAAAGTCTGTGGGTTAAGTTTAGGGGAGAATGCAACAAGGGGGATGTCGTGGTGGGTGTCTGCTACAGACCGCCAGACCAGAAAGAGGAGGTGGATGAGGCGTTCTATGGACAACTAACAGAAGTTTCCAGATCGTCGCAAGCCCTGGTTCTTATGGGGGACTTCAATTATCCTGATGTCTGCTGGGAAGATAATACAGCAGTGCACAGGCAATCCAGGAAGTTTTTGGAGAATATTGAGGACAACTTCCTAGTACAAATGCTGGAGGAACCAACTAGGAGCCTTGCACCTCTAGACCTATTGCTCACAAACAGAGAAGAATTGGTCGGGGAAGTAGAAGTAAATGGCAACCTGGGCAGCAGCGACCATGAGATGGTAGAGTTCAGGATCCTGATCAATGGAAGGAAGGAAAGAAGCAGAACACACATCCTGGAATTCAGAAAAGCAGATTTTGGCTCCCTTAGGGAGCTGATGGGCAGGATCCCTTGGGAGGCTGATCTGAAGGGGAAAGGTGTCCAAGACAGCTGGCTGTATTTTAAAGAAACCCTGTTAAAGGCACAGGAAGATAACATTCCGATGTGCAGAAAGAACAGCAAATGTGGGGGGCGACCGGCGTGGCTTAGCAGGGAACTCTGTGGGGAGCTGAAACATAAAAGGGAAGCTTACAAGAAGTGGAAGCTTGGACAGATGACAAGGGAGGCATATAAAGATATTGCTCGGGACTGCAGGGATCAAATCAGAAAGGCCAAAGGACAATTGGAGTTGCAGCTAGCAAGAGATGTGAAGGATAACAGAAAGGGGTTCTATAAGTATATCAGCAACAAGAAAAGGATCAGAGGTGGTGTAGGTCCCTTACTGAATGGGGCAGGCATCCTCGTGGAGGATGATGCGGAGAAGGCTGAAATACTCAATGCTTTTTTTACTTCAGTCTTCACAGGGCGGGCCAGCTCCCAGGCTACTACACGGGGTAACGCAGAATGGAGAGAAGAGCGGCCCTCGGTGATGGAAAGTCAGGTTAGGGAACACTTAATGAAATTGGATGTGCATAAGTCCATGGGGCCGGATGAACTGCATCTGAGGGAGTTGGGGGAAGTGATTGCAGAGCCACTGGCCATTATCTTTGAGAACTCGTGGTGAACGGGGGTGGTCCCGGAGGACTGGAAAAAGGCAAATATAGTACCTATCTTTAAGAAAGGGAAAAAGGAGGATCCGGGGAACTACAGACCGGTCAGCCTCACCTCGAACTTATATGCAAATTTGACTCAGTTGTCTTGGGGTTAAACAGGGACTATGGATTTTTCTCGCATTACAACAAGTGATTTGACCTCCCCCTCCTCTATGTGCTGTTCCCCAGTGTTTGAATCCTAACACCTATTTTGATTTGCTGTTACAGCCTGACCTGCATTTAATTTCCTTCCACTTTGTAACTTTCCTATCTTCAAAGCATCTGACGAAGTGGGATTTTCTCCCACGAAAGCTCATGCGATAAATAAATCTGTTAGTCTTTAAAAGTGCCACTGGACTCTGTTGTCTTTCTACAATAGACTAACACAGCTGCCCCTTTGGAATTTGACTCAATCCCTGGGAAAATCATGGAGCAGGTCCTCAAGGAATCCATCTTGAAACACTTGGAGGAAAATAGAGTGATCAGGAACAGTCAACATGGATTCACCAAGGGCAAATCGTGCCTGACCAACCTGATTTCCTTCTATGATGAGATGACTGGATTTGTGGATGCGGGAAGAGCCGTTGACGTGGTATACCTTGACTTTAGCAAGGCTTTTGATATGGTTTCCCACAGCTTCTCATCGGAAAGTTAAGGAAGTATGGGTTGTACGAGTGGACCGTAAGGTGGATCGAAAACTGGTTAGATCACCAGGCTCAGCGGGTAAGAATCAATGGCTCGATGTCTGGTTGGCAACCGGTAACGAGTGGCGTGCCCCAGGGGTCGGTCCTGGGGCCGGTTCTATTAACATCTTCATTAATGATCTTGATGATGGAATAGACTGCGTGCTTAGTAAGTTTGCGGATGACACCAAGTTGGGGGGAATGGTAGATACTCTGGAGGGCGGGGACAGGATCCAGAGAGACTTGGACAAATTGGAACACTGGGCCGAAAGAAACCTCATGAGGTTCAACAAAGACAAGTGCAAATTCCTGCACTTAGGACAGAAAAATCCCATGCACTGCTACAGGCTGGGGACCGATCGGCTAAGTAGCAGCGCTGTAGAAAAGGCCCTGGGGGTTATGGTGGACGGGAAGATGAATATGAGCCAGCAGTGTGCCCTTGTTGCCAAAAAGGCCAATGGCATATTAGGCTGCATCAGTAGAAGTATTGCCAGCAGATCGAGGGATGTGATAATTCCCCTCTATTCGACACTGGTCAGGCCGCATCTGGAATACTGTGTCCAGTTTTGGGCTCCCCACTACAGAAAGGATGTGGACAAATTAGAAAGAGTCCAGCGGAGGGCAACAAAAATGATTAGGGGGCTGGGGCACATGACTTATGAGGAGAGACTGAAGGAACTAGGCTTATTTAGTCTACAGAAGAGAAGACTGAGGGGAGATTTGATAGCAACCTTCAACTACTTGAAGGGTTGCTCCAAAGAGGAGGGAGCTAGGCTGTTCTCGAGGGTAACAGAGGACAGAACAAGGAGCAATGGTTTCAAATTACAGCTGGGGAGGTCAAGGTTGGATATTAGGAAAAAAACTTTCTCACTAGGAGGGTGGTGAAGCATTGGAATGGGCTATCTAGGGAGGTGGTAGAATCTCCATCTTTGGAGATTTTTAAGGCTCGGTTAGACAAAACCCTGGCTGGGGTGATTTAGTGGGAGTGGTCCTGCTTTTTAGCAGGGGGTTGGACTAGATGACCTCGTGAGGTCCCTTCCAACCCTATTATTCTATGATTCTATGATACACCCTCAACAACAGAAAACAATAGGGTTTTTTGGGGTAAATTTCCTTTACAGGAAGAATAAAACTAGTTGCCATTTCATTTGTGAGTTGTGGGTATTACAAATGAGGTGCAGACTTGTCAACTATATTAATATGGGCTCTTAATGGGGTTTATAGGTCTGGTTCAATGGCAGTTCCACTCAATACATTATCAACCACCCAGGGCTTCAATTGGTAACTTCTGAGCTCAGAATTCTGTTATCACATCTGCATTTTGCAGTTTGAATGGTCCACATGCTGAACTTCTAGTGTTTTCTTCTGGACTTGGGTTAAACCTGTGACACAGCTGCAGCCCTGTAAAAGAACTAGTGGCCTTTAATACTTTTACAGTAGTTAAGTCAAGTAAGTACCGATGAAAAGCATCAAAATAATGCCTGTAGTTGCAAAGAAAATACAGCGTGGGCAGCAACTCTGCAAGCTTTCCCAAGGCTTTACCAATGTTTTGCAACCTTGACCTGAAGGGATCATTTCCTGAGGCACAGCATCAGCATCCCTATACCCATCTACTCATTGCCCTCTCTGTTATGCCAACAAAGCTACCCCTAAGTCCTCAACCTCCTCGGTATTTGTATGTGAACACTCTCCCACTAGGAGCTGGACAGAGACCAGGTCACTGAACAACCAGTAGATGGTCATGACTTTTTAGCCACTGGGGATTTCAATTGCCATCCATTCCCCTACTACCTTTAAAGTACCCTACAGAGAAAGAAGAGGCCTACGACTAGCCTGCTACGTTTTTTAAGTGTGAAGGTGCACAATTAGTTGATAATCATTAGAAGCCACACGATTTTTACTTTGAAAGCCAAACAGGCTTGCAGAAGCATAAGTTTCTAAACTCTAAATTTAGTTTCCATGTTCTGTTCACCTGAGCACTTAGTTATGCTTTTGCCGTTACAGCAATTAACTTTTCAGTCTGACATATGGGCAGTGGTTCACACAATGTTTAAATTGCTAGCTAAGGAGCTATTTTACTATCCTTGGCACAGGTCTGAGTGTTCCCATTCTCCCCACACTATAGAAGGGTTTTATACCTAGTCCAGATAGGGGAGAAAGCAGTGAAAAATCAGGCCTGCAGGAGAGGCAAACGGTGAGTGGGTGGAAGTACCAGGTATATAACTCCCTTTCACCATTCCAAGAATCAAATCAGTGCTCTTTTGATAGTCAAATGTGATCTTTGTACCCCTTAGTTATGTAACTTTGTTACTACCTCCTATTCCCTGGAGGTGCAGCCAAATTCCATCCCACACATGCTCCTAGTCTCACTGAACCCAAGTAGTAATGAAACCAGCTGCAAGGCAGCTGCGATACGTATACTACATAGTCCTTCTCATTTATGCCTTTAAAAAAAAAAGATGAAAGGAAAACAAGTCAGTTCAGGGAAACAGTCAATGACTCCTCCCAACCCATTTTGGTTTTTTTTAAAATGGGATTTGGATCAAGCCCTAAGGTAAATTCTTACTAATCAAATTAAGGAAGTATTATACTACACGTATAAATATGTTCAGTCAGTGGCAACTGAAATAGCTGTATGGCTCAATGTGCATTTGCCACCAGTCAGAAAGGGCCTGCTATTTTGATTTTAAAAATTAAGCCCATTTGGTCCTGGTTTGTCTTTGAATAGATAAACACTGGACCTTCAAAACTCATTAATATTTAACAGAAATGAAGCAGTTTTATATGCTCCAGAGTTATAAACACTTTGGAAATGCAGGTTGTCTGTAACTCTGAAACATTCATTCACAACTCTGAACAAAACGTTATGGTTATAATTTCAAAATTTTACAACTGAGCATTGACTTAATACAGCTTTGAAACTTTATTGTATGATGAAAAATGTTGCGTTAACTCTTAATTTAAATGAAACAAGCACAGAAACACTTCCTTAACTTGTCAAATCTTTCTTTTTAAACTTTCTCTCTTTTTAAAGTAATTTAACATAGTACTGTACTGCATTTGCTTGTGCCTGCGTGCTTCCAGATTGAATACTTCTGGTTCCCAGTGAAGTGTGTGGTTGACCTGCCAGTTTGTAATTTTTGTAATTCTGGTGTTTAACTCGGAGGTTCTATGGTGCTAATGGTTCTGGGTGCTTAGCTAGTCTGTAAGAAATGTGCGTTTGATTCCTGCTTCTGGTAGCCTGTTCTCTGGAGAGTTAGTACGACCTTGAAAAACTTAAAAAAAACAAACAAAAAAAACCCTAAAGTTAAAGGTCTTAAATGCATTTCTCAGCTCCTGAATGAGTAGCCTGATTTTAAAAAAAAACAAAAAACCCCCCAACTCCAATTGAGGACAAGTATAGGAGCATAGGGTTTTTGTTGTTGTTCTGAATATAACCTCTGTCTATAGCACTAATGTCCTAGGCTGTCTCCCCGCTCCTCCTCAATTTCTAACTAATGAAGGCTGGGCCTGAGCAGTCCTTGGATGGAAGACATCTAACAGCAAGAGCCTGAAATTGTGAGCTGTGTAGCTCACAGCAGCCTAGTGAAATAGTCTAGTGTAACACATGAGAATAAAATTAAGGATCCCATGGGAATCTTTCCCCTGCATTTACTAACTTTTGTGCCATTAAAATACCCATTTAAAAAACATCTTTTTGGGTATAAAACATACACTGACATTCTAAGAGTTTAAAAATTCTCAATTTTTACTCTAGGAAAAATAAGTATAAGTGTGTATAGTTCACCATGTAACAAAAGAGGCCAATTGCTTTCTGCTGTTCTACTGATTTGTGACTGTGCTTCTGCTTGACCCAAAGGCTTCTGTTTTATGATCATTTTTCGTTTCAGTTTTTCCAGCAGTAGGATGTGTTTTTTTCAGCAACATGGGCACCTAGGGGCAAGCCACAAAACAGCCAATGATTATTTAAAAACAAAAAAGGTGGGAGGGTGATGGAGTATACAAATGCCTGTCGCTGGGAGTTGAGAGAGCCTCCTCTGAAGCGTCAACAAGCTTTGAAATCTTACTAAAGTCAGCACAAAGCATTCTGGAGTGCACCTCAGGAGGAGCAGCTGCAAGTACCTGGTGGGGTGGGCTCCCCAGTTCAGGTACCCTCCCCTTTTTCTTCCCTCTTTATTCCAATCCCACCCACCTCCCCTTCTTGTCTTTTCTAGCGTGGACTTGTTAATAGCTCCTGCTTTCCATCCTCAAACTATCTCCTGGTGAGAGGAGATGAGGACAGAGAGTGGAATGGCATATGGCTGAGTTGACTGCCATAGAAGCACAGAAAGGATACTTGTAGCAACGTTCATATGAGCTGCTGCTGCTACCACCATCTGTTGCAGTGGAGGCCAGCTTGGGAAAGAAGTTGGGCAGCTTCCAAAGAGTTGCCTGCCACTTTATTCTGCAAGTACTTGCAGCGTTAAGTTGTGCATCTTAGGTCACACAACTTTCCTTTGCCCTGTCCCATGCTCCCCCATGCCAGCCTAGGGAAGACTATCCTGCCATCCTCCCGGGGTGGGGGGCCTGGGCTTAACCAATTACTTCCACAAAGGTGGAAGTCGTGTCCCTTCCACCCTGCTTGATCATATGCATTATAAATTCCATAATAAGCAGCAATCGCATGCCTGCAGAACAAAGTGGACCTCTTCGCCTGCCATACGCACATGGGGAGGTAGTGAAGAAGGTTCTAGATGCCGTCCAAGGAATGAAAGCAAACGCCGCCAGATAAGGCCACTTCCCAAAAACATAATCCCAGTCACCAGCCAAAATGCTCTGTGGTCCTAGTGATGGGGAAAAACTGCCATTAAAATCACTTTGCTCTTTCTGTGGTGCAAGGGTCATCAGAGGCTTCCCTCCCACAACTCTAATTAAACCACTCCCCACTCCCTCCACAGCATGGTGAACTTCCTTGGCTGAGGCTCTCTAAATCCCATCAGCACCACCCTCCTAGCTCCTAAGGGTTACTGCAAGGCAAAGTGATCCACTTTAAACACCAACGCACTGGTACGCTGGCCCTTGGATTTTAGTGTTCCTCACCGGCACCCCAGCCCATGCACTGTTCCTTTCAAAGAGAGCTCTTCTTTTTGCTAAGAATTTAGAGATTTTTTTTTCCTCCACCCATCCCTTCTTTCTTTGGTGCCAATGAGGGGAGGAGGAGGAAGTATCTCTTCCTTTTTAAGGGAATGCAGGTAAGCACGACAGCTACCACCAACTAAATGTAATTATTTAATTTACAGTATAGAGTCACGGCTCCATCACGAAGCCTAAAATTCTTTAACTGAATTACACCTTTGCCCAGGAGAGCAACACTAACAAAAGCTCAAAGCCAGACCTTTCAGGAGTATGAACGTTACTATGCCTACTGTCATGCAAGTACACTATTACTCTCCCTTTTCCTCCTGCAGTGTTACTCTTCTTGATCATCCAGAAAAATGTCCTGCAGCAGTGGCGTAACTGAACCAGCCATGAGCAAATTCACAGGAACAAAAGAAAGTGATTGCACTATAACTAGATTCAGTGGGCCCAATTCCCTCAAACTTTACATGAGGAAATCAGTAATCTCACCAGAAAAGCGTTATATTTACTGTAAAACGTGGTGTCAGTCACGCACGTCAGTACCTGTGTTGTGTGCCAGTAGCTATAAAATCAATTCTAAAGCAGCCAACGGTGCTCACCTCTTCAAAGGAGGATTCCAAGTTCATACCAAAGGCTACTCCGATCAGTCCAAAAAGAGAGAGAGAAAAAGTCCCCATGGTCAGTTGTAAATTCAGTCTCATCATCACATTACGGTGGCTAAAGAGGGGAAGAAATAATTAGGAGATGAACACAGATGCTTACTTGCTGTCTAGTACTAAAGTTTTACTCGGCATGCACTACACTGGAACAGATGACAGCAACTCACACTGGTATTCAGCAGCACAGAAAGAAGAGCTAGGGTGATTTTTTTTCCAAGTGATTTTTCTCAAAAGAGATGAGTTTTGAAAGTGCAGCACCAGGGTACTGCCCAGGGAGCAGATTCTGCTTTGCAATCACCAGGATCTATGACAGTTGCCATATCTTTGTGAGACTGTGTGTAAGGTAACAGTAAAAAGTTTATGAAAACTTCTGTTTTGTTTTCTCAGCATTAACTACAGGAATTTATAAATAATTATTTACAGAAAACCATTTACTGTTCACTTACAAAGGTGAGGGTCAAAACATGCTCTGGGTTGTGAAGCAGAGTCTGTTTTGTGGCACTCTACATCTACCTCTTTCAGCTCTTGTTGGCCTCTTGATGCAGAGTTCCAGAGATAATCCTTTATTTAAGGAGGAAGAGAAAACTATTATACACTGCTTTTCAACAGCAGCTTCTATGACACACCTCAGAATGTGAGGACTATTTAAATTATTATTAAACACAGAAAACTGAAAAGGTGTGTTGGTGGATAATAATGGAAATTCCAGCCTTTTATTTACAATAGTTTAGTCTTCATACAGCTACATATTTGATGCAAACTAAATTGATTACTGTACCATCTTGCTTAGTACCAATGCAAAATTTATTAGATAGCAGAAAATGTGACCTGGAAAAAAAAATCAAGGGGATGTTCCTGAGGGCAGACACCAAGAGTCAATTCAAACATATTTCAGTTTTGTTGCATTACACAGCAATTCTTCATAAAGTTATATTTTCCCCATGAACATCAGCATTTCCTTTAACTATTACATCCCTCAAGCCACAAGGAATAAGAATCTTCTAGTCTCGATTCCCAATTATATAAAAGAGCAATGAATAACCTTGCAGCATTTCAACATGTTAATGAAGCTGTTAACGTGTTTTGTATCATTCAGTACATTCAACAGAGAAGCCGGAAGCAACTTCCAGAAGTGTGATTCCAAGGACACTGCCTTTATGAGAATGGAGCCCCCGAGATGTCTGCTCTCAAGAGTAATTTGAAAAAGGGTAAACCAGCACTAATTTCTGCAAGGCTTCCGGCAGCGTAACAAGTAATACATGTCATAAGGGTACTTAACCTGTCCAGGTTGATAAAGACGATACTTTCAGAATCATCAATCAATACTCTGATTTCACGTGCCTCATTAGCAAGATCTTCGGCTTGTCTGTAGTAATTCTCAAGCAGCAGCTCCATTTCCTCTGCATGGTCAATTCCAGACATACTCGCCTCACTGTGAGCAACAATTTATATTTTCCAGTTAGGTATCAGCAAGGCGCTTATCTGCAATGTCTTTACATGTTCTGAAGTGAGGAAGGCAAGCTCTCCACCAATCTTGTCTGACAATAATGCAGTGAAATCCAGTTAGGTACATGAGGAATGTCCATGGTTACAAAGAGCATAATGGAAAAGAAGGTATGGGTTTTTTCAATTTCTATCAACTGAACAGCAGAGAAAGCCAGTTACTTTGGTCAGTATAATGGATAACATTTGCCATGCTACTAACATGCACGGGCAACATATAAATATTAGTGTCCCAGCATCACACTGTGACATTTTAAAGGGAGATCGTTAATTTTCTGGTGCTCTCAAAGGGTGGAAGTCAACAGTGATGCTGCAACAGCCCTCCAGCCGAAACAATTATACAGTGAGGTTTAAGTTGCATACATAATATAGAAAGCTGCGTAGCATTTGTACATGTTAGCTGCACATCAATAGTAACTGAAGCATTTTAACTGAAGCATTTTGTGGACACAAGAAGTGATGACAGCAGTTATGTGAAACTGCTGCCACTATCTCTGTACCAGAAGCTTGAGAGTCCACAGTCCTGTTGAATGAACAGGTGCATGGTAGCATCAAGGCCCAGAGCACCTAGCCAGCCACCTTCTCTAGAACAGGCATTGTAGGTTTCCAGAGATATCTTTTTGGATTTTTCTTTCAACTAGGCACACGCTGAGGTCCTTCAGAGCCATGATGGGCCTGCTGTATTTTTAAGAAGTCAATGAGAACTTGGAATATGCCCCCATCCTCCTCTTCACCCAGTGGCATGACCTTAACGGTACTATGTGGGGGACTGGATACTCTGCAGTGTCTCTTGTGGATACTGGAAGTTGCTTACCAAATCAAGGAGCAATTTAAAAATGCCCCTCTGAAGCTGCTTTTCCATAAACTTATCTAGAACTACGTCTAAGGACTTGTATGTCTGAGGTAACTAGGGTCACAGAAGGAGTGGGATAAAAGGACCCTAAGTCCCTCTCCCCTTCCAAACCCAGAGGCTTCCGTTGCACATTATGAGGGCGGTGATGGTCTTAGAAGTCATTAGTTTCTGGAAGCAGAGGAATCCAGTGCTTTGACATTGCCTGAACCAAGCACTCCAAATCCAGTTCTAGCTGGCTGGCTGCTGAATGCCTTTACAGTTCTCTACAGCCACAGAAGAAGGAGGACTGAATAACAGAGCCAAAGGATTTAAAAAGTAGTTTTCAACTTCTTTTCCTCTCACACACCTCTCCAAAGAAGCCTCCTTTTGTCATACAAGTCCATGACTCTTGGCTGTATCTTGACATGAAGATACAATAAACATAGCTTTCTGTCCACAAGCATCAATGCTGGAGACTACATCGACGGAATCAATATACCTCGCGTCTGGCTCCCTCCACGCTTTCTCAGGTACACTTCTTGAATTCACATATTTTACATTGCTTCCCTTCACCTTTTGGATAATTAGGTTTGAAGCTCTTCAGGGCAGGGAACTATATCACGTATAAACAATACTAATCTTTCAGAAACCATGGAGTGTACATGGCAGTATTTACATGGGAACTGAGGCAGTTTCGTTTCAGCTTCATGTCGGACATGCCAGTCAGTCAGTAAATACACCATGGACTTTTTAGTATGGGTCAGACTAGCAGCTTGTCATCAAGATGGGACATATGATTGGTTCTTTGCAATGTTAAAGTGGCCAATGTTACTGACGTACACATTATATTGTATCAGCATGCCAAGAGGGTGTCATGTGGCTATGGCAGACATGTACAGTTCTCTTGGGACACTTTACAGTGGCGCAGATTTATGTACTTATAACTCCATGATAGTAGTGTCACTATATATCCATCATGGGAGTTCTGCTGGGGGCAAAGTAAGCTGCAAGGGACAGGTTTTATATATGGGATGAAGGCAACTGCTCTACCTCAGACAAATTTTAAGTGTGGTTCTTTTTCATTTGTAAAATGTTGCATTTTTTTCCTTCCTGAAACGTATCTTAGTTTTTTGTCTGAACTGGAAACTGACACTTCCATTTCTCCCTCTGCTTCCCCATTCACCAATGGGTGTTTTTCCTCCCTGTCCAACTGCACGTTCAACAAGGGTGGCCTGTTAAGCCAAAGAGTGGATGAAGCAATACCCTCAATGCTTTCTCCCTAGTATCAGTAGCGCTGCTCACACCGCGATGATGGGGCGCAACACCTTTGAAAAAGAGATAAAGCAAAACATTGTACAGGTCTTTTTGGTGGGCGGAGAGAAGCAATCTGAGATTCAGGTTGTCCTTGGACAAGACATTAAAAAAAAAAAAAAAAAAAGTGTGTCCTGGATTACCCAACTTTACTTACAATACTTGTGGATCTGTCCATTTAGTTAAACAGAGCTCTTCTATTAATTCCTCTTCATCCAAGATTTTCAGGATTGTTTCCTTGAAAACTTTAAGATCCGTTTCTAATTCTGACAAACTAAAGAGAAAACAATCAAGCAATCCTATTTCAATTACAGCAGAGAGGTAATATTTTCATACCCATTTTTTCTGGCTTTCACGAGGATGAGTCATTGAGAAAGAGCTTCTTTGAAAATTTAAATCCCTGTTCCCTTGCATTTGGCTACAGTACTGGTCCATTTGGGGACCAACTGCTGCCAAATCACCAAAACCTTACCTGAAAAGGATTTGGCTATGTATTCTGGGCATATTTCAAGGCACATGAGCACTCAGAGAAACAGGTAATTTGATTGTGATAGAGAGTACCTCTGTTCTACTGATACATCACATACTCCTGTAAGTCTGTTTATTCAAATGGTTTGAATAGTTGGAGCTCCTGATTTTACATTACAAAGAACATATTAAATTGCTTGGTATCAATTTTTTTTTTGTATTATATGCAGTTTTAGAAGGTAGGCTACAGTTCTAACAACATAAAGTGGGATTTCATTGTCTCCAACTAGATATTTCAAACATCTAAGTCACACAACTTAAATATAAAGTTTTCTAAGAAAATTATATTGTATGCAATTTTCTGAAGTTCAACTCTACTCCCCACCATTTACTCTTATTTACCTCTTGCCATTTTGTAGCAAAATGTGTAGTTTACTTCTATCCACAGACAGCAGCTTGGGGTCCACTAGAGCTTCCAGTGTCTCAATGATCTGAGGTTGCAAAATGTTAAGTCTCCCCTGCAGATTGCTGATCTAGATAATAATATGATCCTTCATAAGAATTAAAACAATCCTTTTAGAACGATTTGGGCAACTAACTCCACATACAATCAGGTATGTAGTCTACTTTTTCAATACCTGGGAGATAACTTGAATTCAGTTAGCATTTAGAAGACAAACTTTATCCAGTCTGCAATGGTCTGAAAAAAATGACTTTTGCAAAAAACCTAAACATGATGCTAAATGCACTGAATAAATCTGATATGAGGTTCATGTGCCTGAAATTTGGCCAACCTTTAGTGGTGTCCTATTTCCATTAATATTCAGAGACTTTAAGGCAGAGGTCCCACAACTTTTTCAATTGAGCTCTTGTCATCCCCCCCACACCTGGTCCATGTGTTCCTGGGAGATGCAGTTGGGAGCCAGGATTGGGAACAGGGCTAGAGGTGTAATCAGGGCTGGGAGCCATGGTCAAGGACAGAACTGCATCTTGGAGGCACGGCCAGGAACTGGGGCTGGAAGCCAGAAGCCCTGGTGAGAGCAGCATCATATCTGGGAGTGGAGTTGTGGATGGGAGCAGAGCTGAGGCTGTAACTAAGAAGTCAGAGCCATGGCTGGGGCCAGGGCCAAGGCCAGGGTCAGGACTGTAACTGGGGCAGGGTAGGAGTAGAATGGGGGTAGAGTGGGGCTGAGTGGTGCTTCCTCCCTGACCCCTTATGGAGGGTGGCCTGGGCACAGCCACATCCCCCCAATATTCCTCTGCACCTCCCTAGAGTGGTGCACCCTACAGTTTTGGGACCTCTGCTTTTAGGCCAGAAGGGACCATTATGATCATCTAGTCTGATCTCTTGCATAACACAGGCCAGAAAACCTGCCTCAGTAATTTCAACATCAAACTGTAATTGTTATGTTTCAGCATATATGTCAGAAAGACAGTCAATCTTGATTTAAAAACTCCAAGTGATGCAGAATCCATCATGCCCCTTGGTAAACTGTTTCAATAGCTAACTCTTCTCACTGCTCCATGTTTTTCCATATCACCCATACCCAAAAGACATAAAACAACTCTCAAACTCAAAGCAAACCTAAAATATTCCTAAAAATATATCTATTTCCAGAGGAAAAAAATTATCCTATCATTCCCTTGAAATAACATTTTCAAAAGCAACTAAAGTAACCAGCATCTCACCCAATATTGCAGGATTGCTTCTATGGCTCTAAATTCAAAGGGCAAGGAATATGTAACCAGCTGACCTTCCCCGGCCAGCTGAGGTGCTAGTTCTTGAAACAGCCAGTGCTCTATATTTAAGTTGCGATAATCAAGTATCAGAAGAAACTCTGGTGTTATCACAACCTTCAAAAACTG
>ML685766.1:37951378-38014223 GCA_007922175.1 Pelusios castaneus
AAAAAAAAAAAAAAAATCCATTTAAGTAGCCAGCTAATACTTTATGAAGGTCTCTAATTTTTTGCATTGCTGCTTAACGCATTTCACAGTGCAGTTTTCAATAAAGCCAACTCTCAAACTACAGGTAGGAAATTTAAGAAGTTGCTTGCTGGCTGCACATTCACCCCCAACTTTCCAAACTGTTCAGGTGCAGAAGTGGTGCAATATTGTACTACTGCACAAGCAATATTATGGTTAAAAGGGGACTCTTATGATAAGCCTTGTTTGTATTTATCTAGATTTTTATGCCACGCTCATGTGCATGGTGCCAAGTACCTTCCACTGTCTTCCTTCCCACCCCAAAGTATATGGACCTGACTGACAGCATCAGAAGCACTTCCTTTAGTATGCTCTAGGACAGTGGTTCTCAACCATGGCAGCTTATCACTGCTCTATAGGATACACCAGCCCGCCTCCGCCCCCAGACCAAATCCAGCCATCTCCCTTGCTCCTCGCGACACACTTACCACTGTGTGGCAACACAGTAATGTGTCCCCACACAGTGGCTGAGAACCACTGTTCTAGGAGGCCTCTGGTGTTTCTACAGGGACAGGAAGAAAGGTTCTCCACATTTTTAGCTGCCTCTAAAAAGTCTCATCATGCCCACAAATGGATAAGTTTTGGCCCTCTTGAATAGAGATGGCCATTCTGCAAAAGACAAAGACAGGAACTGCTTCTGCATGCTATATATTCAATGCCAAGATTATCTCCAAGGCCAGATGCATAATATTGTATGCATGGCTATAGACGGTCAATATTAAGAGGGCCCCTGGATCTCATTAGAAAAGGACTGTATTGGCAATTATATGGTCCAAGTGTACTTTAATGTCTACTGCCATCTATAAAGATTTAAGACTCTCTGAAGTTAATGAAAATAAAAAAGTCACTTTACCTCCATTCTAATGATGATCCTGTTGTTTCTAGTTGCAATGCTCATTAGATGCTGAAATCTTAGATCTCGAGCTTGAAGACCCAGTTCCTGGTACAGTTCTGTTTTCTTTCTTTCTACCAAGAAAACATTTAAAGGGAAAAAATCTGATCTGGAAAAACTAACATATTTTACAATTATGGATTAGTCCACTGTGTAGTCCCCAAAAGAAACTCACTTTAAAAAAAAGCTTCCCCCTTTAATAGTTCTAAGAGCAAAAGAGTTCATAACTTGGGTGGGAGGAGAAGTCCCTTTATTTATTAATTAAGAAAAGTCTAGAAGTAAACAACATACCAGGCAAAGACAGCATATTTCATATTAGAAGAACACATAAGCAAAGCTGAGTTGAGAACGCACGTGTGATAAATAAATCTATTAGTCTTTAAAAGTGCCACAAGGCTCCTTGTTATTCCACAAAAGTGTCCCAAGAAGGAAATATATACGGGTTGTGGACTGGGACAAAGGAAATGCAAAAAGGAACCATACATGATAGTCATATTGCTTAACACACTATTGGAAGGTGCAGATAGTTTAAGAACTTGTATAGAATGGAGGAGCAAAACCAAAGGAAATGCTGCAACAGCTAACGCTTCTTGAATTGAACCCCCTATCCACTTAGGCATTGTGCAAGAGAGCAAATAGGAAAAGAAAATGAAAACTCTACCTACCAAAAGTAGTAGTATTTCCTTCCTTGTCAAATTTCATCTAAATGGAGGTGGGGGAAAAAAGAACAAAGGAGAAATTGGTATTTTGTTTTCACAGAGCTACAATAATATATAAGAGAACAGTTGCATGAAATTGCTTATATTTGCTTTGAATTCTAGTGAGTTGAACCAGACCACGTATTAAGGAGATACAAGCTATGCTATCCCATCTCTGCTAATAGCCCTCAGGTAACAATGAATGCCTTTTAGACAAGATCTTTCAGGTCACTTGAACATGTGGTCATTTGAACACTGAGTTAGCAGAAAAGTATGTATCACTAGTACTTTAGACACGTACCAATTAAAATAATAACAATTCCTTTGACTCACATTGATGAGATCTACGTCCTAGGAGAATATATATATTTTAAATAAAGAATCAATTTTTTGCATTATTTGGAACAAAAGTCTTTACATTTTTGCATTTCAGGTTTTGTTTTGTCATCTTTTGTTACTTTATATAAGGTAAAGTGTAATAACTGTTGGGGGCTATTCCTTCATTGATTTTTGGAAGGTATTTACTGTGTAATTCCACTGTGTGTAAGTAAAAGAATAAGTGTTACATGGGATTGCTAAACATGGAATAATTTGCTTCCAACACCTTACTTACTTTGCATTTATACTCCGAAGTATTAATATAACATTAGTGTTTTCTGTAAACAGTTATTTTATTGGAAAAAACTGCAAGAATTGTTTTGATCAAAACTTTTGCACTCTTGCCTTGAGACACATAGTTTATTCAAAGAGTTATTCATAATTTGTTTTTAAAGAGAGTAGTTGTATATGAGAGGAAAGAACTTTCTGGTTCTAATTGTAGGATCAAGGCCTGTGTGTATACCGATGCCCTACACTGGCTGGTGTGTTATACCTGCGTTCACATGATCATCACATCATCTTCTTGTGGCTAACACAGAGCCCCTGAACAGATGGCTCACTAGCCTAATTCTATCAGCTGTCTAACTACAAAAAGATGCTTCCTAGAACCATTGGCTGCCCAGTATTGCAGCTACCATGTTCCATGACATGAATAAGAAAAAAAGGCAAAAACAGTAGTGTACTTTTAATAGCAAAAGAATGTACCTTACAACAATTCTTCAAGAGTTAAACTTTATCTTTGTGATTAAATTGATTTCACAAGAATTATCTTCTCATAAGAAGAAAAGCATCTTGGTATTTTGGTAGTCTGTTATAATACCCCTGTTGCAAATATATCCACATAAAATTTTCCCTCAAATTAGGTTTTTTAAGCAGTAACTTAGTAATATTCACATACCAGCAACATATCATGAAGAATGACCAGCTTTGTCAAATCATAGTTTGGAAAAAAAAAAAAAAAAAAACCAACATGCTGATTAGTTTGGAAAAATTGTCCTTTATTGAACTCTTGCAGTCTACTTACCACTGCAAACACAGGGGCCACACTGGCTAAGGTGGCTTGAGAGGTCTCAGTAGTTGCCTGTCGACACAGTTCATCTGAAGAAAGAAACACAGCCGTTACAATTTTCTATTACCAGCACATGTTCTTTGATGATAAATGCTACTATTTTTTCTTCTCTTGTACATGAGGTGGAAAATTGTCATAAGAAACCCAGCTAAAGAATACAATTTTGCTGGGGAAAAAAAAGTCTGCTCATTAAGAGACAACATCAGTTTACAATCTAAGATCAAAATAAAAATTAAAAAGTAGTTCTAGTTAGTACATCCTGCATCCTTGAGCCAACCTGTTTTCTTACACAGAATGTTTCTGTTCATTACCTGAAAGACTTCTACAAACAGGAGAAATTGACAAAGGAGAGGCAACTGTGAAACTGATCATACTTAAAGTGCCAGCAATTCTGCAACATAAACAGATATCCTTTCCCCTGTGTTTGTAGTAGTCTTATGTTTTACTTGTAACAATAGGTTAAAAGAAAATTGAAATGAGATTAAATGGGAGTATCTTTTAAGCACCCAAAGCAGTTGCAATAAAGAATAACACTCCAGTCCAACACTGAGATTTGTGCAGCACACATCTGTCTGCATTAAGCTCTCTGGAGAGACTGGGGCCTACATTTGCTGAGCAAATGAGTTACTTGTGTCCTGTGGTAAAGAATAACATCTCTAATCAGTAGTCCTCAGTGCTTTACAAAGGAAGTCAGTATCATAAGCTCATTTTACAGAGGGAGAAACAGAGGCATGAAGAGGTGAAGTGACTTGCCTAAGGTCACCCAGCAGGAAAGTGGCTGAATAGGGTATAAAACTCAGATCTTCCGAGTTCAAATGATCTATCTGCTTGCCTCCCTGTCTAAGACTAAGCCTCTGCAAACATTCACATGCTTAACTTTGTGCACAGTAGTCACACTGACTCCAGAGAGTCTACAATTTATTTGCAATGTAAAAACTTAGTGTTTGCAGGATGGAGACCCTAATGCATTTCCTAGTATATGGGCTGTTGGTAAATGACTGACAAGGTCAACCCAAACTTCAAAGGAGCAGTGTGTCCATTTCATTAGTTAACAGTTAACTATATAGACTTCAGCCCATTTGTGGTTTATCTAGATGCTATTGGAACAGAGTATGAAAATTACAGCAATGGCCTTAATCCTGTCATTGACTGAGGTGGGGGCCATCCCTATGCTTTAACTGGCCACACTACACAGCTCCCAAGAAATCAATTGCAGTTTCAGGGTCAGGCACTTAAATAAAAGCAGCCTGCTTTTCAAAGGAGCCGAGCACCCACAACTCCAAAATTCAGGCCCTATATGGAAAGGTTTTGCTTTAGGCACCTAGAGATGAAATTCTGGCCTAATACTTAAGGAAGAAACAACAAAATATGCAAGCTCCAAAAGGGTGCAGAACTAAGGTGACCCCAAACCCCAATTTTATAGGACTACCCTGATATGCAGGGTTTTGTGTTATATAGTTGCCTATTACCCCCACCCTAGTCCTCTAATTTTTCACACTTTCTACCTGGTCACCCTAAAACAAACACACAATGAGGGATTTAGAACTATCTATTCCACAGAGTCACATCCAGGCAGTGGTGTAGCAAGGGGAGGGAATGGAGGGGGCCCAAGCCCCGGGGTGCTGGGCTGCAGGGGGGATCAAGCAGTGGGGGATGGACTGCAAGGCATAGGGTGGCAGGGGGAGCACAAATGTGGGCTTGGGCACCAGGCACCCTCGCTACACCACTGCTACTAGACCTGAAGAGCATCCGTACGTAACCCACAGGGGTGAGGTGACCAGCTAGCAAGTGAATAATCAGGAGAGCGGTGGCGGGTAACAGGGACCTATGAGAGGGACCCAACTGAGGACTGTCCTTATAAACTCGGGACACCTGGTCAGGGCAAGCCACCTGGAGTCTCCTGCAGAAGGAATATTGTGCCCAGCAGGACCAAGGAGGAGGAACTAGGGTGAAGCTGGAGCGTTTGCTGCAGGATGAACCTGGCCCTGCCTTACAGCGGCCAACTCTAGGCGAGCCAAGGGGCCAGCTGCGGAACCCACGTGCAGGCGGCGCTATGGCTCCGCAGCCGATCTGCCTCCCGCGCGCCTGGAACTCTTCGGGCTGCAGCCAGGCACAGTCCCGGGCACGCGCCACTTACTTGCCCAGCGCCACGGCCGCTCGCGAGGCCTCTGGGGGGAAGCCGCGGCCTTCGGCTGCCGCGACCGGTGGAGAGCAGCGCAGCAGGCCCCTCGGCCGCCCGGCGGGCCGCTCTGCCTAGTCGCTGCAGCGAGCAGGCGGCGGCAGCAGGCCCCGCAGCAGCCCAGCGAGGCGGGGAGGAGGCGGCTACCGAACATGGGGGGCGAGCGGGCCTCCACGCCCGCCGGCTCGCAGGACAACCCGTGCACAACACGCGGGAGGGAGGAGGAGCAGCGCAGAGCCCCGGCCTGCACTGCATCGGGGGCGGGGTCTGGATCGCCCCGGCCGCTGGGTCCTGAGCGGCCACTTTGTTGCTCCCGGCTGCCGGAAAGGGAGCGCTTGGGCTGAGCGTTTAGTAACCCCTCGCCCCACGTGGCGCCTGACCGCTCCCAAAAGCAAGGGGCTGGCTGCCGGCAGCCCGCGGGCCAGGCGAGGAGAAGTTTAAATGACTTCTTGCACAAGGTCACGGAGTAAAAACCTTTCGCTCATCCAGCAGGCTCCCGAAGAGGCAGCGGCACCTCTTAAGCCTCAAACCCCATCGTAGCCCCCGCTGACTCTTGAACCCCACCCAAAAGGGATTGTTGCCGGCCATTGAGCTTGGTGTCTGTTTTTGCACCCTTAAAGTTTTCCTGGGCTAAAAAATAAGCCCATCCGAGAAAGAAACTGGCACCCCCTGAAGCCTAGAGCCCCCCCTCCAAGAGGGGGCACCTTCCCTCCCTGAAGCCCAGAGACCCCCTTTCCCACTCCCGAAGACTCCCCCGCACCTGTTGAAGCCTGGAGCGCCTCAAGCCCTTCTTAAAGGGCTACTGGCAGAAAAATAAGCCCCCCCCCGAATATGGGCAGCTGCCACAATCCCGAAGGGACAGCTGCCCCACTTAAGCCTCGAGCCCCAGCGTAGCCCCAAGAGCCCCCGCTAACTCTTAAACTCTGCCAAAAAGGGGTTCCGGCCGGCCATTAAGCCTGGGGTCCATTTTGGCCCCCTTAAGGGGCTCCTGGGCAACAAAAAGCCCATCCAAGACAGAAGCTGGCATCCCCTAAAGCCTGGAGCCCCCCTTTCCCCTCCAGGAGGGGCACCCTCCCTCCCTTAAGCCCAGAGACCCCCTTTCCCGCTCCGGAAGACTCACCTGCACCTGTTTGAGCCTGGAGCGCCTCTAATCCCTCTTAAAGGGCTATGGGCAGAAAATAAATCCCCCCAAATACCTCCCTGTCTCCGTTGCACTGATTCAAAGGGAAGTGCCGTCCCTTCAATTCAATGCTCGTCTTCTGGGACTGGAGTTACTAAATCGAACTCCAGATTGATTGAGCAGGGCTTAAATTCCTGTAATATTAAATGAAGAAGATGGAGGTTAACTGGAAACTTAGATTACTAATTAAATGTGAGTCTCAGCTGACCAGCTGCTGCTTATGGTGGTTATATATTTTTTAGAACCAAGAACTACAAATATTCTGAGCTGTGAATACCTTTTAAGACTTGGCTTTATTCAGGAAGGTGCCTTAGCATGTATTTAACTTCATGCATTTGCATAGGTGCTTTCCTAAATAGAGATAGACGTATGGACATGCTTAGGTGCTTTCCTGAATCATGTCCTAAAACTTTGGAGGAAAGAGAAATGGGGCCAAATTCTGCTTTCAGGAACTTTAGTTGAGTTACTTTATAGTTAAAGGAGTGCGGGGTGGGGGAATCGACTGCAGAATTCAGTTCCAGCTCCCTGTTTCTCCATCACTACCCCTTTTTGAAGACATTTACAATGATGTCAAGTGGTGTAAAAAGTACCAGATTAGAATGATAATGTTTTATAGTGACTATGCACAATTGTAAATGACTTCACAAGTAGCACCCTGTGCGGGTAGAAAATTCATATTCAGAGCTGGTCTGTGAGCTACAAAAATGGTCCATGAGTATAAAGCAGATAACCACAGATTTGCAGGGCTCTTGATATAAAATTTGGACCCACAACCATCCATGATCTCCAAAACAGTATGCAGATGCCCATGGATATAAAGTGAATATCCATAGATTTGCAGGGCTCTATTCACAAGGTACAAGGCAGTGATGAAGCATGTCCTATGTTTGTATATAGTGAAAAGTATACTGAAGTCAAGGCAGTTATTCCAAGTTGAATTCAAGTGCTTTGGAAGGCAGGATTTGGTCTCTGGTTTAGGGTTTGATCCAATGCCTGATGAAATCAATGGGAGTTTTTTAGCCTTAATTTAGCTGGGTCACAGTAGGTGGCAGTATGTGCAATAGCATTGAATTTAATCCTCAAATGCCAAGGATTCTTAACAAAACAAAACAAGCAGGTACTGTAGAAGATAATGCAAGAGAGCAGCAAAATAAGTTAACATGCACCATCTCTTGCAAGTGACTGCTGTTCATGTAGGGGCTATAGAGAATCACCTGAATAAGTAAAATGCAAACTCTGGGGGAGTACTTAATGAGTTTATATCAGAAAGTATATTTAACAAATTTGAAAGAAATCCTTGGCAATTATAACAGGGAAGCTGATGTTCTTTAGTCTGCAGTTGAACAACAGGGAAAAACATTGGGTTTGTTTGCTTTTTCTTTCATCTATGCATTCCCCTGGATGCTTTAATAAATAATAATAATAATAATAATAATCAAAATAGACTGTCAGAACTAAAATCAACAACTAAAAATCATTTGTGCACATGACTTCATACAAAATGTTGGCTCATCACAATTATATTAATTATAAGATCTATATGTTTCTCTGATGGTTCTAGCAC
Organism: Pelusios castaneus; assembly: GCA_007922175.1. Lineage (NCBI taxonomy): Eukaryota > Metazoa > Chordata > Testudines > Pelomedusidae > Pelusios > Pelusios castaneus. The sequence goes on from ML685766.1 coordinate 37,959,417, forward strand.
CTCTGTCTCCTATAGCCTGCAGAAGAAGACACGGTTTACAGAGCATCTGCAAGGTTAACAAATCTGTGTTTTGGTGGACAATGTAAATCTAGAGCCATGGGGAATGACGAGTATCTTTCACTTCTCTGAGACCATGATCTCCAAATTTGTTCTAGGCAGGTGGACCTCAGAACTCACAATGTACCCCATTTGTGAATGGGGTTCTCCATGGACAAAGGGATCCTCTCACATAGAATCAATTGAAAAATCAGGCATAAACAGGGACAGGCATAGCTTGAGTACTTCCACTGATTGCAACTGTGACTGTCTTGCCTGGAGAGGTAGCTTCTCAGGATCCATTCTTAGCTTTATATGAGAAGCCAACACCTTGAGCTCAGCAATAGCTAGTGTAGATTTTGGAGCACTGTTGATGTAATGTTGATGTTGATGAATTAAAAGTTGCAGTGTAATAAAGATATATGGAGCTTTACATACAGCCTTTATAATTTCAAGATAGGCGTAAACTATCAATGTAGTTTAGTGATGTGCTTATCACAGCTGCTTTTTTAATATTCAGAACTGTATACAGACCTGTCTAGTGTTGTGCATCTAGTGCGATGGTCACACCCTGTGGCATGGTTATTGTATAGGATTTTTTTTTTAAGATATAAATTGAATGCAGCATATTCTGTCAAATAAAGAAAGGGTCCAGTTCAAAGGCTCCCCCAAATATAATAAATGTGGCTGCTTCCAGCTTGCAGGATGAGAGCCTAGTGCAGGGGTCCTCAAACTTTTTAAACAGGGGGCCAGTTCACAGTCCCTCAGACTGTTGGGGGGCCGTACTATAGTTTGAAAAAAACAAACAAATTCCTATGCACACTGCACTGCACTGCACAGGCATTAATTGAAGATAAAGTGATTGTAAATAGAAATAATTAATTGTGTTTAATTAATTTAATTGGAATGAATTTTGAATTGAAATTTAATTTTTAGAAAGGTTTTTATTTAAAATTAATTTTTAAAAAGCTTTTTAAAAAAGAAGGGAGAGAAAGAAAAAAGAGAAGGAAGGAGGAGAAAAAGAAAAAAGTAAGAGAAAGAAAGGAAGGAAGCAAAGAAAGAAAGAGCAGGAAGGAAGGAAGGAAGACAGAGAAGAGAAAGAAAAAAAGGAAAGGAAGGCAAAGAAGAGAAAGGAAGGAGGAGAAAGGAAGGCAAGAAGAGAAAGGAAGGCAAAGAAGAGAAAGGAAGGAGGAGAAAGGAAGGCAAGGGAGAGAAGGGAAGGCAAAGGAGAAAGGAGGGCAAAGAAGAGAAAGGAGGGCAAAGAAGAGAAAGGAAGGAGGAGAAAGGAGGGCAAAGAAGAGAAAGGAGGGCAAAGAAGAGAAAGGAAGGCAAGAAGAGAAAGGAGGGCAAGGGAGAGAAAGGAAGGAGGAGAAAGGAAGGCAAGAAGAGAAAGGAAGGCAAAGAAGAGAAAGGAGGGCAAGGGAGAGAAAGGAAGGAGGAGAAAGGAAGGCAAAGAAGAGAAAGGAGGGCAAAGAAGAGAAAGGAAGGCAAAGAAGAGAAAGAAAGGAGGAGAAAGGAGGGCAAAGAAGAGAAAGGAAGGCAAGAAGAGAAAGGAAGGCGGAGAAAGGAAGGCAAGGGAGAGAAAGGAAGGCAAGGGAGAGAAGGGAAGGCACAGAAGAGAAAGGAGGGCAAGGGAGAGAAAGGAGGGCAAAGAAGAGAAAGGAAGGCAAAGGAGAGAAAGGAGGGCAAAGAAGAAAAAAAAAAAAAGAAAGAAGCTGAGGCCACTGGCGGCGGGGACCCGAACACGGCCTCGGCAGGGCAGAGCAGACCCCGGCACCTGAGACCGATCGTGGCCCCGTGCCGGGAGACCAAGGCTGTCGGCAGACCGGAGCCTAACCCAGGCTGGGAAGTCGAGGCGGCTGGTGGGTGCGAGCCCGGGAGCCTGCCCCAGCCGCATGGGGCAGGCAGGCAGGCGCACATGCCCTGGACCTGAGCCTGCCTGCTCCGCCCTGGGGGCAGGGAGGGCCAGCCCAGAGGCCGGGTCCAGCTCGGATCTCCGCGGCAAACCGCAGCCCCGGGGGTCTGGAGGAGGCGGTGGGGGCTGCCGGCCTGCACGGGGGTCTGTCCATGCTGCGCGGGGGTTGCAACGGCCACTGCACGGCCACGCACCCACGCAGCTGAGGGAACACTGCCCTCCACCCCTCCCAGCCACCACCAGTCTCCTTGCCCCCATGTTCCCTCCACCCCTCCCCAGCCACCACCAGTCTCCTTGCCCCCATGTCCCCCCCACCCCTCTCCAGGCCTCCCTCCAGCTCCTTCCCAGCCCCCTTACCTGGCCGGAGGCTCGCAGCTGCAGGGACGGCCGGCAGAGCCTCTTCTGGGCCAGGCCGCTCCCACCCTGAGCACGCTCTATCTGAGCATGCTCAGGGCAGGAGATTTGAATCTCCCCAGCCCGGCCGCAGCAGGAACACTGGCAGGGAAGAGCAGATCCTGGCAACGGAGACCGATCCTGGCCCCATGACGGGAGGCCGAGGCTGTCGGCAGAGCTGGGCAGGGTCGGCTCCGGGGCAGGAAGTTGAGGCGGCCGGCGGGTGGGAGACCGGGAGCCTGCCCCAGCTGCAGCCACCCTGCTGCCCCGGCCGCATGGGGCAGGCCGCAGCAGGGGCGGGGGCCGGGTAAATGTCCTTGGCGGGCCGTATCCAGCCCGCGGGCCGTAGTTTGAGGACCCCTGGCCTAGTGGATGAGCACAGAATTCATGCCCTGCAAGGAAATAGCCACAAAAAGAGATCCACTTCTTAGAAAATTAAAAATACATAAAATTCACATTTAATTGAGACCTGTTTCTGTTAGATGAAAAAATCAGAAACTACCGAAACTGTGGACATCTACAGAAACTACTTAGCAACAGAACTCGCAGTCTGAGAGAAAGAGGATGACAACAAGGTGGTTTTTCCCCATCTTTGTGGCCTCCCAGTCCTGGGCTGTGTGGGGGGCTGGGAAAGCCCCTGGCAGCCCTGAGGACCTGTGTAAGATATAGCAGATTCCTCACCCTACCTGTGGGATGCAGGTAGCTCTGCCCAGAATTTCTGCAACACATCCATAACGTGCCCTACCTGCACCCAGCTACTTTCCATGCTTGGTATGCCAGGCTTTGTGAGGAGTTTTTGGAAGGCAGCCTTACAGCTGTCATTTGCAAAGGCTGTTCTGGGAATTTCTCTTCCCTTTTATGCCTCTCTGGCCCCTTTATCTAATGTAAGGAGGCTGGAGTAGATGAGGGTCTTATCACTTAGGTCAGCTCTGTGCCAACTGGGTTAGCCCCCTGCAGAAAGGGTATTCTTGGGGCTGTGTCTGCCCCTTTATTTTGTTAGTGCATTGTAAAAGGACATTGTGTAACTGTGAGAATTAGGTCTATGGTCAACAGGGATGGCTGAATATGGCACCGAATATCTGATAGAGTAGTTGACAGATTACACCTCAGGCTTGACTCTGGGCAGCATCAAGGTCATCACCCTTTTTTGGCTTTGACACACAAAGTATTAATGTTTCTTATACAGATTTTCATATCTGCATGAACTATCTGATTACTGGCGAGCACTGGAGGAGAGGACCATAATGTTATTGTGCATTTGATCCCTTTATAAACTAGATCAGTAGTTGCAAATGAGTGGAGGAATATAGCTGTTAACCAATAACACTAGTATGTCTGACATCACTCAGCCTGAAATTACTCTCTTGTAATGGTTAACTGCCTTCCTTGCAGTTCACAGCAGGGGGTGATTTTTCTTTCATTAAAGTTAAGAGAAAAAACAAGAGAAAAATTCCAGAAGGATTGGTCACTGTGTGTTGAAGTCAGTTTTGAAAATGATGATGATGGTGACATTGAACAATGTTTGGGTACGAAGGAACAGAGCATTTTTTATCTCACAACAATCAATGGGAAAAACAAGCCAATAGAAGAAATTAGATGAAATTTAATGTGTTTTCTGTTAATATTCTGTCAGGCTTTACAGTTTCTGCTAGCCAGATTGTGGGGACGATTCAGTGGGGTCAAAGTCTTAACTGGATTATACAGTGTTTCATTGTGTAGTGCTCTGGATGGAGCAACACATATAATGTTAAAAAAGTAGTAGAAAATGACTTATTGTTGGCACACTATTTTCAGGATAAAACTTTTGCTGTTTGTCATCAAAATGAGTTCAAATATAGCAAAGCATATAAATTAATTGAATAAGTCATTTAAAGTTTGGGGTTTTGGGTTTTTTTTTTTGTTAAAAAAGTATCAAAGCATAAAAAGATTTTTAATATAAAACATCTTATATTCTGATTGGATAATGCAAAGATGTCAGAAAAGAATTTTAGCAAATTTTGCACACACCAAAAATCACTTCGGACCAAAAACAAGAGGGAAATTCCATGCCAAAGGGTATGTCTACACTAGCAATTTAGGTCAACTTAAGGACCCTTAAGTCAATCTAAATTACTCCATGTCCACACTGGACTTTCATTAAGTCGACTTAAGAAATTACTTAAGGATGGTGTGGATGGGGATTAACCCTTAAATCAACTTTATTAAGTCAATTTAAGGCCAGTTAAGTCGACTTAACAAAGTGGACTAAGTCAACTTAAAGTGTTGCCACTTTGTCAAGTCAATAAGGTCGATTTTAAGTCAACTTAACAAAGTCGACTTAACTTTTTCTAGTGTAGACATACCCAAGGAGTCATTTATTTATGAAGAGTTATCAGTAATTTAGGATGAATGTGCCACACTACAGCTGTATTAAGGTCTAACACCCGTTGAAGTTAGTGGGCGTCTTTTTGGTATCCTTAATAGAAGTTGAATTGGGCTCTTAATATGTATGTTCTGTACATTACCGTTTTGTGTTTACTTATATGAATTATTTGACAAAAGTACTCAAAATGATTTTTAATCTAGTCTGCATGGTTTGTCTCAATATCTTATGTAGGTTCTTTTTAAAAACTTTATTGGCCCAAGGATATCCACAGACTTTATCAGACTATTCTTCCTGGGGCTTTTGAATTCAGTCCTGGTTCATGACAGGCTAAATTGGGCAAGTCACTTGGTTTCTTCTGTGTTTCTGATTGGCTGATGTTATCCCAAAGTGGGCCAATCTCTATTTCAGCAGTAGCCATTTTAATTCTTACAGGAGCCCTCTGACCTCTCAGTCAGCGGGTTTCTGTAAGATCTGATGTTATTTCTGGTGTTTAAGGCAACTGTGTCCTAGTACAGGAGTGCTAAAAATATCAACACCTGGGGAACATGAACTACCCGAAGTTAATGCACTTTACAGGAATGAGCTTACTCCTGCCTTACTTTATCCCTGTAGGCGAGGACTTTAAATTTGTGTTATTAACAGATCTTACCTATTCAAGCAGTAGAAGGACCATAGAAGGCGAAAAACGCAACAAAATTATATGTATAATTTAACTGCAAAGACTTATATAGGCATATGGAGAGCTTTCGCCTACAAAACATGAGATTATATATATTGTTCATCTAGTCAACAAACCAACTCATCCTCTGATTTTTTAAAATCTGTATGTTCAGATAACTTCATCCCAGACAACCTGATATTCTGACTATGGCCTATTCACATTTTTTAATTCAAGTCAGGAATAAGCAGCAAAAAGATAAAAAAAAAATTCAGTTTTCATGTTCTTAATAATTGAAGACAAGGAAAGGAAAAAACAGAAAATATATGTTATATAAATACAGAATGGTTTTCAGTGTGTCAGTTGCTTTTACATGGATTGTCTGTGTCATATACAGAGAAACCATCAGATGCCAGTAACAAACAAAAAGACACATCTTGGCACCAAATAAATATAGTCCTAATTAAGAGTTCATGCAGCAGAGTCATTAAAAAACCCCACCAAACCTCTGTTAGTCTTTCATATCCCTCCCCCCCACCTTCATTGCTTCTGTGCTGTGTCAATTGAATGGAGTTTTTAGTGAATCTGGTCTTAAAGGAGTCCAATAAAAGTCTATTTTATTCTTGAGACTGAGTAAACCAATCCCAATAAAAAAGGAGTCCAGGAAGAGTTGCCAAATGCAAAACGAAGAAACCATTTTTTTGAATGTCTCATATTACAACTAAGTCTTTCCCCACTATATATATATATTTGTTTAAAAGAGACAGGCAAGTCTCCCTGGTGAAAGGAATTTCCTTTGCCCCTTTTAAAATCTAGTAATAATGCTTAGCAGTTACACGGCACTTTATGTCTTTGAAACTCTGTACAAACTCTAAGGCCTGACCCTGCAACCCTTACCTAGGAAACAGAGTCCTGTGGCACTTTTAAAGACTAACAGATTTAGTCTTTAAAAGTGCCACAGGACTCTGTTTGTTTCTCTGCAATAGACTAACACGGCTACCCCTTTGGATCTTACCTAGGAAAATAGTTTCAATTGTTCATGTAAGGAAAGGCTTCAGGACTGACCACTTAACTAGTCTAATGAATCCTTTCATTGTTGTTGTTATTGTTAATCATCATAATCATCATTATTATTTTATTATTATTATTTTAATTTGTATTACTATAGTACCTAGTCTTGAAACAGGAACCCAGAGCATTGAAGATTGTTGTTGTTATTAATCATCATCATTATTATTATTATTATTATTATTATTATTATTATTATTATTATTATTATTATTATTATTTTAATTTGTATTACTATAGTACCTAGTCTTGGAACAGGAACCCAAAGCATTGAAGATCTGTTGTGGACAAAGCCCTTTTTCTTTTGAAATTAAACCATCAAGCACTATTTTATGTAACTGAATGTCTCTTATTTTGAAGACATTGGTACCAACTGTTCAAATTAAGGGACATAGCTCAAAACAAAGTAGGCATTTTAATATTATCTCCTTGTAGAACAAATGAGGAATCAGTAAAGGCCGTTCTTATCAGACCTGTAATAGTAAGTAAAGAATAATAATACCAATGAGAAATTAGTGCTGCTTCACTAGTTGTTGTATCTATCCACAGTTCTAATGCACTCACCATGTTTACTTCTAGACACTGGAGATCAAATCCTAGCTCTATTGAGATTACTGGGAGTTTTGACATCAATGGAGGCAGGATTTCCCCCTGGATAGAGGGGAAATCTATCACACCAGGTTATTTGAAGGTAAATTGCTGGAATAAGTGTGAAGCCATTAAGAAGGAAGATGCTGTCTGAGACTTCTCTTGTGCAACATGTCTTAGTCATTTGATATTATTCACCGTGGCAGAAGTACTTCTATTCCAATGAATTTCTCTAGTATGGGTAACACTAAAAAAGAGGGATGGATGAATGGATGGACAGAGCTGGCCCTTGTGCAGATATGTGGAGAGAGTACAAGGAGCCTTCACACTTTTCTTGTACACCTTGTATGATAGTGGACAGTCCCAGACCCAGCTCCTGTGGAGTTTATTACAAAGGAGAAAGCATTATTTATTTAAATAACCAAAAGGCGATAACGATGAAGACAGTAAGCCCATTGATTTGTGGTAATGCAGCATGGCTATATTCTCTCTCCCAATCTCTGCAACTGATTGCTGTGTGCGACGAGGACTGTGAGAGTTCATAGGAATTGTGGCACTGCACGTTGCCATGCAAGAGGTGCGGCGACTTTAAACTTCTCCCTGAAGTTCAGCTCTTCTAGTTCATCCCTTTCCCCTCAGCCTCAGGTGTATACAAGCTCCCCTCCCCCCATCCTTTGGGCTTTCACAAACTTTTCTCCACTTCTTCAGGCTCTCGCTGGTTCCCTGCCCCTCCATGGGGGCTGCAGGCCTGCTCTTTTCAGCACTGGATGAACACTCCCCTGCCCTCGAGCTACCTGGGTCACTATGGAAACCGTGGAAAATAACAACATTCTCCTCCGCTCCGGGGAGAAGCTCCTTGAACAGCAAGCAGCAAGAAGAACCAACTGCCGCAACTTGAGCTTCCTTCTCTCCCAACCTGGAGCATGAGACACACACTCAGCAACAGTGTCCAGCCTGCGGCCGTCTGATGCACCAGGTGGCTGAGAGCTGAGTGTGAGGGGGGTGAGCGAGAGAAAGTGGGGGTGTCCCCCAGGCCAGGTGTTGCTTTCTGCTCCCCTTCCTCACCCTCTGCCTCTCCTGTCTTGAGTTACCTTTGTCCCCTGTCTGCACTGGGGCTTCTCTTCCCTCTTCCAGGCTCTTGGCCTTTGAATGACGCACCTGCTGCTGCGAGTCTTACCATGAGCATCCCCATCTGATCCCATGGTTCTCCAAGGGGTCCGTTCATCCTGCGCGCCAAGAAGGTGCTGACTGCTTCCACATAATTATGTTGACACAGAGATGGGCAAATAAAACTCACAAAATAACTTAGCGAGTTTTCTGGCAATTTCCCCTTAAAACATTTTCACCCTCCCCCTTGCATAGTGTCAGGTGAATAATTCTGAAATATTCGCATATTTCATGCAATTTTTTTCCAAATAAACTATTTGTGACTGAGCCACCTCTCTCTCCTTTCTCATGACTTGCCCAGCTCTGATTTGGTTGGTGTGTTTAGGCTTAATCTGTCTGTTTTATTGCAGGCTGGCAGCCTTCCACACTTGGCTGGGTTCTTTCCCCCCTCTTTTGAGACGGGGCGGGGAGGGAAGAGGGAAGCAGGATAAAGTTTCCTGAGCAACAGAGTAAAATCACTTGTGAAAGAAGAGTGCTGTCAGGCTCCTCAGCAACTGCAAAGCTAGGCTGCAAAGATCCTGGCAGGATTATGGGTTCCTAACTATTCTCCGTCATTTTTTCTTCTCCTTTACACCTGTATAGATGGACTTTTTTTTGCATGGTTTAGTGTAATCTCTGTTAGCCACCTCAGGCTCCAGGGAGCAGCAAGAATCGGTTGCCTAGCAGAGGCTGCTCTTTAAAGACAGAACTGCCTTGTACTGGAAACCTTAGGGAAGTTCTAATCCCTCCTGGTTGCTTCAGTTGGGGATTTGCCTGTTGGAGGTGGTCCTTGGTGCAGGTAATGTGTGTGTGTGTGTGTGTGTGTGCACAGTTCATGCATCAGAGGTATTTGACAGTGTGTGTGAGAGAGGAACATTTTTGTTGAATAAACAGGTGCAGACAGTGGCTGGTGGGCAGCACCAACTGTCCAGCAGTAGCAGCAGCAGTGCGAGGAGGAACATGAGTAGCCCTAGCACAAAGCTGACGTTCCTGTCGCAGCCGATGGTGAAGAGCGTGCTGGTGTACCGCAATGGGGACCAGTTCTTCCCTGGGCACCGGGTGCTCATCCATGAGAAGAAGGTGTCCAACTTCGAGGTCTTCTTGAAGGAGGTGACAGGTGGGGTGAAGGCACCTTTTGGGGCTGTGCGTAGCATCTACACCCCCCGTGGCGGGCATCGCATCCGTCAGCTGGAGGAGCTCCAGAGCGGAGAGCACTATGTGGCTGGTGGCAGAGAGGCCTTCAAGAAACTCAAGTGAGTGACGAATGAAAAAATAATCAGAAAATGTAATGAAACATTCACATCTAAGCTATTGTTGTTTATTATCTATATTGGGGCAGCACCTTGGAGCCCCAGTCATGGACCAGAATCCTATTGTGCTAGGTGCTGTACAAACAGAACAGAAGGATGGCCCCTGTCCCCAAAGAGTTTAGAATCTAAGTAAATGTGTTAGAGAAAATGTAACAAAGTTTCATGGGGTGGGGTCTGTGTGTGTGTGTGAGGGGAGAATTCCCTCTTTAAGGCTTAACATAGAATGATCATTCTAGTGTATCTGCTTGGCACTGTGTAAAAATAAAAGAAGCAGTCCTTAGTGATGGCTCCTTACCCTCTCCATGCCTGTGCTGCAGCTGGGGGAGAGGAAGCAGCTGGGTTATATCCATGGCCAGCAGCAGCATGGAGGTGTTAGCTGCCGTTCAGTGCTGTGCGGGCGGGAAGGGATGGGAACTGCTTCCAGCTGCAGAGGTGTGGAGGGGAGAAGGGATAAATGGTTCTGATGTTCTGGTGTGAACCCTGGCAGAAATCTAGGGGGGACAAATGATGTGGCCTTGCATGTCTGTCTCCTCTGTTGCCCCTGCCTTTTAGCCTTCTGTTTCCTTCAGTCCTTGCAGTTTTTCCTTGTTCCTTAACCGTCCCCAACATGCAATTTAAGAGAAATGCTAATAGTTCCTTCTGGGAACAGGGTATGTTTATGCTCAGCATCTCCTGGTCTTGACCCTGTGAGATGCTGAGTGCAGAGCTGAGTGCGCTCTTCACCTCACAGGAGTGTCCAGCTCATGGCAGAATGAAGGTCTATGAATAGGGCTGAGATTAAGTCACGCTGGTCATGGAAATTGTGAATTTGAATTAAGTCAATGAAATCTTGGAAATGGCTGTAAAGACACAGTTGGTTAGGCCCTTAATTCAAGCAGTGTTGAGACCTGGGACACAGGATTGCAGTGCCATTCAGGTTTGGCCCATCCATTCCATTCTCCCAGTATAAAGCAAGGCTGAATTTGCAGAGGAGATATATTGTGTCTTTTGATATCTCAAAATGCCCCTAGCAGGAGTTAAGTTGTTTGTTGTGGTAGGCTGTTGTTAGCAGCTTATACACTACCTCTCTAAATATATTTCTTGATCCTAAAATACACTAAAAACAAATAGATGATTGACACTAGCTTGCATGGCTAGTGTTTGCAAAATCAGACTTCATAGATTTTGTTTCTTTTGGGAGAAGACTCTTATTTTGGAAAGTAAAGAAAAATAGTTTCTATTACATAACACACAACCTACTCATATGTACACTTTTTGTGGTATTAGATGGTTTGTTGTATAAATATTTAAAATCAATAAAGAAAATGCTTTAAGAAGTAATCTACAATGCCAATAAAAGTAGCCTACAGTATTGTATATAGGGTTGGATAAAATGCTAGAGAAAATACTTTCAGGAACAATTTTGTGTTGGCAGGGAGGTAGACTAGATGACTTAAGAGATCTTTTCCATCTCTACCTTCAGAGGTATTGCTGTTTCATAATATATATTGCTGTGTATATGTATTAATTTTATGTAGTGCTGTAATTTTACACAGTACTTTACAAACCCAGGCAAGACACATTTCCTGTTCAAAGAGCTTATAATCTCAACAAAAAGGGGCAAAATGAAAACAAGACAGACACAGAACGTAGTTGAGGATGTGAGAATTATTATTGAAGAGGAGAAGAAGGGGGGAGGGATTGATTGAATGGGTGAGTTGTAAGGCAGGACTTGAAAGAGGTAGGGGAGAGAGAAAGAGAATATGCTGCTTAGAGTATTTCAGGCATGGGGGACAAAATGCTACCTATGATAAGGTACCTGATCCTGGTCTTAATGAGTGTAACACTGAAATGGAGTTATTCCTTATTAACACTGGTGTAACTGAGAGCATATCAGGCCCAGAGTGCACAGTCATAATAATAATACCATTGGTTTCTCATTATTACTTATGGGCTTTGATACTGAATTAAGGTGGGTTTTGGAAAGAAAACGTGGGGAGGAGATATTGGAATGTAATGGAACAGAGTGGATTGGCAGTATGCACAAGAAAGTTGAGGGTTTCCTCGTTTCCTATAACTATCATGGTCAGTTTTTTTGTGGAAACCAGGATTGTAAAAGGAATTGTGTTTTTAATCATTGCTGAATTATATATTTAAAGGTAAGTGGCTGTTTCTCCTTTTTAGAACTTGAACTTCAACCCCCAACTGCTCTTTAGACGCCATAACTTACTTCCATCTTTATGTTTGTCACTTCTCAGAATATACATTAAAAATAAAAAAGAGCTGAATCCTCTTTTTTAAAATAGTGCCATAAATATAGATTAGAATTTTTAAAGGCACTCAGCATTGGCCTGCTCTTGCGCCTATTAAGGTCAATGGGATTTTTATGACTAACTTCACTGAGATCAGGATTAGGCAACTGCTGAGCACTTTTGAAAAATCCCATTCTTCTGTAAAGCCACCATACAAAAAGAGAAGAAGTTTCTAGTTACATAAAATAATGTTTCTGAACAGACCAGACCTGATCCTCTACTGCCTTCCAACTTGTGTAGTCATTTACAGCTATGCTAAGGAAGTGTAAGCTGTGTACGTACATATTTATAGAGCATGTTCTTAGGGCTTGTCCGCATAGAGACTTAGTGAGTGGTAATCTGGAGTGTAAAGCTAGCCTACTATGAACCAATGAACTGTGTGGACACAACTACCATACACAAAAAGTTTTGTAGTGCAGTAGCTGGGTCATATAGCAAATTAGTACACAGAAGATTAGTGCACCATGGACTCACACCCCATGGAGAAGCCTCTAGTTGTGCTTTGGCGACTTTATTCTAGGCCTTTGACACTTTTTCTTGGGAGGCATCTATTCTTTCTGGCTATGTCTACACTTGCTAAAATTAGTTCGAATTAGTTAGTTCGAACTAACTAATTCAAACTAATTTTAGTTAGTTTGAATTAGCTTAATTCGAAGTAGGAAAACGTAGTTCGAATTAGCGATCCCCATTCATTTCAATGGCCGGTTAGTTCGAACTAAGAAATTAGTTCCAATTAACATGGCCACATTGGTTAATTTGAACTAGTTAGTTTGAATTAACCCTTTAGTTCGAATACCCTATTCGAATTTATTAGTTCGAATTAAGGAAGCCCTTAATTCGAACTAACTAAAGCCTAGTGTAGCAATGGGTTTAGTTAGTTCGAATTAAGCCTCCTTAATTCGAACTAACTTGCCAGTGTAGACATAGCCTCTGAGACCTTTGTCTATTTAGTCTTGTAAGTTTAAGGTCTTTTAATTTTATTTATTTATTTATTTGCCTCAGTAAACCTTGATATCGTTATACCTGGACAAGCCTCAGCAATTTTTTTTATTGTGAGGCTTGAGTACTTTGCTTTGGAACCTTGGCCCTTATCCTACAGAGTCTCTGCACATTCATCTGTTGTGTTTCAGTGCTTTGCCTCAGTGTTTGATGCGTTGCCTTGAAACCTTGCTGAATTTTGAGACTCCAGCACTCTGAAGACTTCAGCTCAATCCTCTGGAGTCTTGGTGCTTTGGCACCAGAACTCCAGGTTAATGGTGTTTATTCACTGCAGCATCATTTTTACTCAGGCATCCTTAATTTGAAACTCCGTGAGTCTGAAAACCTCTTGATAAAGGGCCTCATTCTATGGCAGATACATCAGATCCCAGCCACTGACCGCACAGCTTAATGCTTTTGGTAGACAGTGCTTGCATCTTGGATTCCCAGCAGAAAGTGCTGATGGGAGATCTATATCAAATTCTGCTCATCTGCCACTCCATTTGTGACTGATTTCAAGAAAATCTGTTGCACGGATGTGTACTGAACCCAGCTCCCTTACTGATGCTGTTGAAACTCCCAGCAGAAAGTGCCTTGGGGTAGACCCTGCACTGAGTGCTGATTGCGGGGCTTCCAATTGACAATGCCAATGGGGAGAACCCAGTATTAAGCAAAGAGAGCGCAAAGGAGAGACTATGTATTCCAGCCAGCTGCCAATTCATCTTTACCATCTGGCAGGAAGTGCCAAAGGGAAGCACTGTGCTGAGATACTAATGCCCACTGCAGCATCCTGGGCTCCAGCACACAGTACCATTGCAAGGTCCTGAGCTGAGTTCCAGCCCAAGTCTCTGTGCAGTCCCCAGCTCCTGGTGCCTGGCACCCATGGGAGACCTATACTTTTCTTAGTTTTTCATTGTATAGCTATATGGGCAGAATTAAGGTAGTTTGGGTGTTTTGTCTGAAGAGTCCAATCCCAAGTTCCCAAGGTTGAGGAGGTTTTTTTAATATTAATTTTCCTGAAAGGCAATATCCAGTCAAGCAACTAATGTGTGCTGCAATCCAAACTTCACCTTATCCAAGTTTGTGTGTGTGTGTGTGTGTGGGAATATAGGTTTTTATGTGTTGTAGCAATGTAGGAATGGAATCACATTGTTCTTATCACTGAAAAGCTGTGAAGAAAAGCTGATTCTGTCACATGAATGCAAGAGCCAATAGAGAAAGTTTTCCAAAGGGACTTAGGCTCCTCAGTGACTTAAGTGCTTTTGAAAAGGGGATTTTTCTTCCCAAGTAACTTAAGTGATTTTGAAAATTTTACCAAATATCTTTCAGGGGTGTCAAACATGCGGCCCACGGGCCAAATGTGGCCCACGAACCTGTTCCATCTGGCCTGTGATTGCACTCTGCAGGACCACATTGTTCCTAACAGAGAGAGAGAGAGAGAGAGAGAGAGGGAGGTATCACAGAGCACAGTTTCACATACACAGCACTCCATGATGCCGCGAGAGTGCCCTAGTATTTTGATTTATGGTATGTACGGCCCACTTGAAGTACTTTTAAGTCAAATCCGGCCCTGCATAGCAAATGAGTTTGACACCCCTGGATTAGCTTCAGTAGAAAGGAGGAAGGTTTCAAATGTATCCGACAGCTACTCTCAGAGGCTGAACAGAAAGACTGAGTCCTTGAGCAAGGGCCAGAGACAGAACCCTGACAGGAATCCTAGCACAGCACATGTACATCTAATCTATTTACTGCACCTTTTCACTGTTGTATCTGAGCCTTTCCCGAGCAACTGGATTAATGAGGAGTTGTGCTTTTTACTTGGGCTCTGCCCTGACTTTAGCTGGTGACTTCTCCTCTGTCTTTAGCATCAGCTTATGACTAGTAGGCATCTGATAAACTTTTTAAATAGAATCCTGAATTAAAATTGCTTTCTGCTGTTGTGGTTTGATTCCTTGTCAGTGCTGCAGGTGGTCAGGTTGTCTCAGTGTAAAACACTGGTTGTAATTATATAAGTGAAAGATCCCTACAGCTTATTTTACTTGTGCTAATTTAATTAAATATAAGAGAAATATTTGTATTGTTGAGAATAAATGCTGCTTTAAGTAATCCATACCATTCTTTTCTCTTCCCCCAGCTATTTGGACATAGGAGAGGTAAAGAAAAAGACTGCAGAAGTCAATAATGAGGTAATATGACTCAACTATTTAAAAAAATCTAGCATTAATATTGGTGGCATCTCCTGTTTTACATTTTGCTAATATACCACTTCATAGTTGTGAAATAAAAAAAGAAGAAAGCATACATTTTTGAGAGGAAGAAGGCCACCAAAAATAAATATTTTGTTTTTATTTTCCCTGCTTGCTATGTATTTTTATTCCCAGCATTGTATGGGAATTTTTTATGTTAGTTCACAAACTTGCTTTAAGGCATTATTTTAAATTGAATTTCATACATAAAACCTTCCTTATTTGTTTAATTTAAAGAAATCAACACTTGCACAAGGAAAAGGGACAAAATTGGGAAGGAAAAGTATTTGTGGCTTGGGTCCTGCAAATGTACTCATGTGTACCAATAAGATGTGAGTGGTCCCATTGAATTCATGGGAATATTCATGTGAGTGAAATTACACACATGCAAAGGAGTTTGCAGGATCTGGACCTGCCTTTTCAATTTTCTTAGAGGTTAAGAAAAAAACAGAGGAAACCGTTTTATATTTTGTTTAAGTCATTATCTGTTTTGCATTAGCTCCCAGAGTCCCTATCAAGATCGGGGCTGCATAGTGCTAAATGTTGACCAGTGAGCTTTCTGGTGGCTTTGCAAGCAGCTCCTGGCTACCATCAGGGTAAGCTTTATTAAGAACAACTGCCACTGTCTTTCCCCTTGTTGTGCTGAGGAGTGAGTAAATATCTGCCCTCACCATCCACTCCGCCTCTTCCTAAGCCACCTTAGAAAGAAGATAGAACTGCTCAGGGCACCCTCAGCACAAAGACAACATAAAAACTTCCATACTGGGGTTGACCAATGTCTATCTAGCCCATATCCTATCTGCTACAGTGGCCAGTACAAGAGTTTCAGGGGAGTTGTACAGAACAAGGCAGCTGGAGAGCTCTACCATTGTCTTCTCTTCCTGACTTCTGGCAACCAAAGATTTAGGATCACTTCAGAGCCTGGGTTTATATCTCTGACCATCTTGCAAGGCTAAGGACTCATCCTCCATTCATTTATCTAGTTCTTTTTTGAACCCAGTTATACTTTTGGCTGTCATAACATCCATGGCAATGGGTTCCACAGGTTAAAGTACTTCCTCTCATTGAGTGATCTCTGGTTTTTGTATTGTGAGAAAGGGAAAACAACACTTCTCTATTAACTTTTTCCATGCCATTCATGAGTCTATAGACCTTGATCATATCCCCCTTAGCTGTCTTTTTTCTAAATGGAACAGTCGTGATCTTTTTTAGTCTTTCCTCATAGTGAAGGTAGTCCATTTTTTTGGTCATCTTTGTTGCCCTCTTCTGAACCTTTTCCAGTTCCACTATATTCTTTTTGAGATGCGGCAACTGGAAGTGGACACAGTATTCAAAGTATGAGCGCACCATGGATTTATATAGTGCTATTGCAATATTTTCTATTTTATTTTCTATCACTTTACTAATGGTTTATAACATTCTATTAGCCGTTTTGACTGTTGGAGCATATTGAGTGGAAGTTTTCAAAGAACTATCCATGGTGATACCAAGATCTTTCTTAAGTAATAACACTTGATTTAGAAACTATCATTATATATGTGTAGTGGGGATTATTTTTTCTAATGTGCGTTCCTTTACAATTATCTGTGTTGAATTTCATCTGCTATATTGTTGCTCAGTCACCCAGTTTTGTGAGATCCCCCTGTAACTAAAATAAAAAATATAGGATGTTTTGAAAATGGAAATTCTTCTCTCTAAAAATATTGTTTAGTAGCTCTGGGTCCATGCCGCAAAGCACACCATTAGAAATTGCAGTAGTTGGCTCCATGATTGGCTGTCTTAGAAAGTCTGAAGACAGAATGAACAGAGGCAATGAACTACCCTTACAACACAGAGGTGGTACCACCAAGCCAGATACACTTTGGGAGAGCATTAAAGGGAAACTTGCATAGCTATTTTCTCTGCTATATCTGTTCAGTAGATAAACAGATGACTTCAATTGACAGGACTTTCTCTTTAGACCTAAAATCAGTTTTTTAAAAATAGACAAGAAGCATGTATCTATGCAGTGACAAGGCCACCTCTAGAAGTGGTTAAAAGTTTTTGTGAAAATGACCTGTTATTGTACCTTGGTGTTATTTATGATAGAAGCTTTGTAAACAGACTGCAGGTTTAGTGAATTTTTTGAGTGAATTCGAGTGAAAATTCATTTTTCACTGTTTGATGATTAGCTTTGATACACGGTATTGTTTCTGTTACTCAGCAGTTTGAATAAAACTTTAAGGCTATGGCTACACTTGTAATTTTTAGTCGACTTAGTGCATCTACACTTAAAATTAAAGTCGACTTAAAGGGGAACTTACAAAATTGACCTAGAGCATTCACACTGGACACCTAGGTTGACTTCTAGGGGCTTAGGGGAAACTAGGGCAGGTCCACGGGGGCGGAGAGCACCCCTTGCCCAATGCCAGGGGGATCAGCCTTTGCCCCATTGTACATAGGTACAATGGGGCAAAGGGGGTCAGGGACCCTGGCAGGGAATAGGGGCAAGGTGGGCAGGGCTCTGCCCTGCTCTGTGGGGGGGGCATGCCAGGGCTCCCCTTGTGCCCCCCCCCAGCAGAGAGGGCATTGGTGTAGTCCTGAGGTAGCCCTAAGTCGACTTAGGGCTATCCCACGTCTACACTGGCTTAAGTTGACTCTAGGAAGTTGACTTAAGCACTAAGTTGAATTTAAAGGAGGTTTAATAAAGTCGACTTAATTTTAATTAAGTCGACTTTATTTTCCTTAAGTCGACTTAAGCAAGCTGCTTAAGTCAACTTAAGAAAACTGTAGTGTAGATTCAGGGTAAATTAAGTCGACTTAAGCAAGCTTAAGTCGACTTAATTTACAAGCGTAGACACAGCCTAAGAATCTGGTATAACCGATAATATTAAAGATACTGCTACTGTTCATAATAAGCAAATCACAGTAATCACATTTCACTAATCTCTCTCTGTTTGTCTGTGGTTCTTATTCAGTAGTGAACATTAAGATTGGTTCTGTTGACTTCAGAGCAGAAGAGTGGGAGAGATTTTCAAAAGCACATATGGCAACAAAGCACATAACACACACAGAAAGTCAATGGGAGTTTGCTGTCTCATTGCCACTGATGCCATTGAGAATTTACGTCTGGCTATCTTGTTTATATATGTGGGGAGAAGGGAGATAGAGAGATAAATGAGAATTATGAAGAATTTAAACCATTAATTTATCTTGTGGATTGTAATTTCACACCTTCCTCTCTCTCCCTCCCCAGATTTCAGAGATGTACTTTGCTAGTCTTTGATCCAGTGACATTTAAGTGATGTCAAAGACATCATCACAAGTCATCAACTATTGTGTACTGCTTGTGCAGAAGGAAGTTTGATGCCATACCTCCATCTTGTCTTCCCTCAACTTCTGTGTCCTGTGCTGGGCACTGGCCCTGCTTTGTTCTTTGCACACTAGCAGCAACAGTGAATTGAGAGCCACTAGATTTCATGGGGTGACACCTGTACAATGTGCCAAGACTTTCCATGTCTTTTAATGTGCTGGAAGTTCACTTGAGGAAGAGGGTGCAATGTAAGAACTAATAACTGATGATGAGAGAGGGATGGCATGTGGAGGGCAGTGAGAGAGAACAAGGCGTAGAGAGAAGTGAGAACACATGGGGCTTGCTGGGGTGAGAGGCTTTTATGTGGATCAGGATTTCTATTCATGCACAATTATCTCCCTCTCCCTGCATCATTTTCTCATTTATTTCAATAGAAAAAATGACATCCTTAAGCACAGAGGAACTACCAAGTACATTGTGGTAGCTCCTCGATTCTTAAGGATGAAGCTAGCTTCCTATTAAGAGGTGTTGAAAATTAGATTTTTAATTTCCCCAGTAACAAGGTAAACCCTCAGAATTGTCAAATGCCACAACTCATCCCAGGATAGAATTTTCCTGGAAAGTTTATTTTTTTTGGGGGGTGGGGGGGTGGGGGGGAAGAGGAGAGGGAGGGAAGGGGGAGGGGAGTCTGAAGAAGAGTTTTATCACATCTAATTCTCAACTATGCCTGGTATCAGCAAGACACAGAAGTGGGGGAGAAGGAGATTGTAAAGGAGCCAATTGCAGTTCTCTGATCTTGGACAAATTGTATGCCAGCATATTGGCAGGCCCCTCAGCGGCCTTTATTCCAACACAGAAAAATATATTTTTATTCCTGTTACTGCAATACTAATGGGGAATATACAGAGTAAAAATATTTTACCCTGACTCAAGCTACAACTCTGATGCAACATATTTCCCAAGTCTCTTTGGCTGCGTCTACACTGGTAAATTAAGTCGACTTAAGCTTGGCTTAAGTCGACTTAATGTGCCCTGCATCTACACTACACTTTGCTTAAGTCGACTTAAGCAGCTTGCTTAAGTCAACTTAAGGAAAATAAAGTTGACTTAATGAAAATTAAGTCAACTTTATAAGTGCAAGTGTAGACATAGCCTTTCTGTCCACCAGTTCTTTTGACAGCAGAATTAAGCTTGAAGGAATAAGTTACTTCTGTAATGAAGATGATTTACAGTAAACATACATTTCAAATGATGTGTTTAATTATCTAATAAATCTCTGAGGGGAATGTATATCTGCATAGTTACCATTTTATTATTACAAATAAAACCTAATTGTTTGTAAAAGGCACAGAACATAATTTTTCCATCATTTAGATGGTCTCTCCATTCAGTTGCAGAGATGGATTTTAGTTGTCATTGGGTCTGCTTTGTGGTTAAGCTATTCAAGGGCAATTTGGCTTCCTTATTTAAGAAATAAGAACGACCATGCTGACTTTTTGTTTTCCGTCTCTATGTCTTGTCCAAATATAAAATACCCTTTTTGAGATGGGGCAACTAGAACTGCAGGCAGTATTTGCAACTCCCATCGGTGATAGTTTCTTCAAACTTGCTTGAATTCTGAGAAATACACTCTGTTGAAAAAGAAAAGGTATTTATTGGAGGACAGAGATTTGTACATACTGAAGTAAGCATCATGTTACTGTGAAAACAGAGAGTTAAAAGTTCTTACTGGAATGGGAGAATGTACTATAATACTAAAGCTCAGTCTGCCACTACTGAGAAGTGCAAATGAAAATTATAGTGTTGATATGGCATGACATCTATTCCCTGGAGTTTTGGTCCTATATTTGGGGCCCATTGTTGATTAAATTGTTATAGTTGTCCTTAAATGCTAATAGACAGATTTTCGTAAGTAGCAACGACCTTCAATTATTTTGTCCACTTATCAGTTTTTGGCATAGATTTCCAGGACAAAGTGTAAGAGAGAGGTACACATACTCTTTTTATAGGGATTGTGGTGGTGTAGGTACACAAACTGCTATTGTAGGCATTGTGGTGGTGTAGGCAGGTACTAAGTGTGTTGTTGGTACTAGAGGAAGAATCTTTCTGCCCAAGTATTATTATGTGGGTGGATGAATGGGGAGGGTCATATCCTGTCTGAGTGAGGTAATGTAGTTCAAACTCTGGGCTGGCAACCATATGTCCTTATCTCCTGTATCAGTGTTATGATTACTGGCTGGAGCCCAATGATCTTCAAATAGTACCTTGTACTTTCAGATTCTGTCTGTGATTTGTTTTGTCCCATAAACTTCTTGTATTTTATAGACTCACAAACTTTAAGGCCAGAAAGGACCATCTAGATCAAGTAGTCTGATCTTTTGCACAAGGCAGAGTACAGAAATTCACCTACCACTCCTGTAATAGGCTCATAACCTCTGGCTAAGTTACTGAAGTCCTCAAATCTTGATTGAAAGTCTTCTAGTTACAGAGAATCCACCATTCGTTCTAGTTCACACCAGCAAATGCCCCATGCTGCACAGCTCAGTTGTAGGATCTTGTTCTGCTAGCCATAGGATAATGATGTGTTTTCTTTCAACAGCTTTTAATGTTTTGAACAAGTATTGCTATTTGTTGTTATGAATATTGGGAGGTGCGTCTATTAGGACCTAATAGCTTCAGGCTTTGATTGAAAGGTATGTCAAAGGATTTCTGTGAGATTTTACATGTGTGACTAGAATGTGTGGGCCTATGGGGAGGTCCAGAAGTGGTGTGTGGTGGTCAATATGCCCACATATTCTCCAGCAGAGGTTAGTAATTGCTAGAGTGTAGAAGAAGCATTTGATACCTTTCCATTGGAATTCTCTCCAAGCACAGTGAGGGGGTATCTACATAGGTATTTTGGAGGACGCTTTTCATTCTCTGTGATATTCTGGAATTCTGCTTCTTTTTTTTTCATATATATGTTGCAACTTAATTATTTCAGCATCACGAAGGTCAATATAAAGTTTGTCAATTACTTCTTTGGCTCTACCTGTCTGAGCCTTTTCAATGGCTTTTTCAGAACAGACTCTGGTCATCATACAGTATGTTTTCCTGGTCTGCATTGATATGCATTCTATTGGATGAATTTGTAATAATCTGATTTTGTGAGTTGATATTGCGAGCTCAATTTCTCATATGATTCAGTTTCTTAATGCTGGGTAGACTTTTTGTTCTGACATTATTGCATGTCTTCTCATGTGGGCAGGGAGGGAAAATACTTGTCATAAATTCCAGCGTTCATGCATTCTGTGCTTATTGGAAATTTTGTATTTAGAATTCTTCTTCAAGTGCTTGATCGTGTCCATTCCAGTGTAGGTGTGTGTTTGCCCTGAGCACCACCAGCAGAAAGTTTTCCCCTTTATGGTATCCATCGAATTGGCTCTGGTGCTCCCCTGAAGACATGCCCCCATAGCACTGGTATATAGAGCATCTCCACCAGCTCAGTTCCTTATTACTCTCCTGTGATGGTTGCTGGAACTGCTCCTTGTCTTACATTTTCCCACAAGTACCTCTCTCAACGGATTGTGTTGATTATCTATAAATAGTTCTTATTTTAGAGTTTCAGTTAGTCAGTAGAGGACCTTGTTCAGCATGGTTAGCCCTTCCCTGGCACCAGAATATGCCTTGGTCCCTGGGGTTCAAGGCAGGTATGTTGTGCCGTAAGCCAGTGCCAGTTTGTGACCCACTGAGGGAAAAACTTTGCAGTGGCAGTGCTCAGGGCGAGCACACACCTACGTTGGAATGGACATGAGCAACCCATCTTGAAGAGCAACGGTTACAGAAGGTTAGTAACTGTTTTTTACTTGACAAATAGTTCCTACACCTAACCACTGAGAAAAAGTCGCCTTTTTTTTTTTTTAGAGACTGTGAGTGGATTGTTGATCTGGTTCTTCGATTTTGTCAGGATCAGTTAGAATTAATTCCCATTTCCTTTGGAGAGGAGAAAATATTGAGAGGGACCTCTGAAAGCACCTGAGAAATGGTTGAAATATCTCTCAGAATGCACCTGAAGAGGGGATGGCTTTGCCAGTCAAACTAATCCTCTCAGAAGCAAGATTTTGTTGATTTTCAGAAATAAGCAATCACAGCTTGTGCTATAAAAGTAGCATACACAAAGTATTGTGGTATGCTTGGAAGCAATTTAATTATATGCATGATATCTATTCATACTGCCACACAGATATGCTAGATAAAGTCTCTTTAAGAGTTCTTTATTGGTCCACATCTTAAAATTTTGATTTCTTTCACAGTTTGCTGCAGAGGCTGAGTATGGAGTTCCTCATTTCCTGAAGCTGGATATAATTAACTGTACTAAAAATGTTGCTGTTGGTATAAAACACAGAATGAAATTGTCAAAATATAGGCTACATATGCTAATGTTTTGATTTAGCTTTTGGCCCAGGATTGTGTGAAGTTTGCAAGTGAAAAGTGATATGTGTCTTAAACCCAGGAGCAGCATCTTTAAAAGTTAAATTTTGTATGGCATTGTTTGGTAGTTAGTATCCTGGTAACGTAATTAGCACAACAAACTCTACAAACATAGTTACTCTTCCAGTGTTCATAATCAAACTAATACTAGTAGGAATCAGTATGGAATTGACCAGATTGTATAATTTGGTTTTTATATACTGCTAGTTCGGATTATGTATTTTGGAAGGCTAGTCATTCCACAGCTACGTGTGGTTAGCAGTGTATATAGAAGAGATTGCCTTAATTTTTGTAATTCCATATACTTTTTAATGAACTTACTTACAGACTGGTCGAAAGCCCTCTGAAGTCAACAAAGAATCTCATTAATTTAAATGGGCTTTGGATCAAGCCCATAGAGATTTTAGGTTTCATATTGAGTTTAACATGAGGGTAACTAATCAGTCTCTTCCAGATAATTAACATGGCTGATATTTTTCAAGTACGGTGACTACACTTTCAATTTTTTGAGTCTAATCCTAGAGTATTTAATGAGGTACAACTCAAGTTACAACTCAAGTTGTTGCATGTAAGTATAAATGGTGGCTTTTTCTGTATGTAGCACTGCCTTCCTCAAGCGTTCAAAAAACAAACAAACAAACAAACAAACAAAAAAAAACCACACACACACACACACACACACACATTAGGCCCACAAAGAAAATAATGACATTGGATTAAAAATCATGAGATTAAAAAAATATACACTGGGGTTTTTAAAATTTGCTTTCTAGTATTTAAATCTTCATGGTTCACATCTGCAAGCTTTTCTCTGCAGTCTTGGGGGAACAAAGACCTTTCTGTTATCTCAAATGAAACTCAGACCTCAGGGAGTCACAGATGAAACAAGTGAGAAAGCAAATACTCTGTGTAGAAGACACCCCCAATCTGTCCATTCATTTTGAATGAGGAGAAATATCTGAGTGAAGCTAGTAATCCCCTTTTGCCCCTTCCTCATAACAAACTCTGGCTATATATTTAGTTTCTGATGAGATGTCACCAGGTGATTATCTAGATTATTACTTAAGCACCCACAGTGAACCTGATGCTGGACAGGACAGAGACACAAAATTAGATTCTCAGCTGATGTAAATCAGTGTAACCATTGAAGTCAATTAAGATACCCTGGTTTATATCAGATGAAGAGCTGGCCTCCCTTGAGGAGATTATAGTGATACACATTGTGTGTAATAGAATTTTCTCTCCAGAATTTGCATATATGGGGCCAGATACATGCATACAGGCATAGAGGGTGCAAACCACAGTGCCCTTCTACTGACATAGGCAGCTGCAGTAGAGAAAGATTTACTCTGGAGGTGAGCAGGAGACATGGGAATAGGCAGCTTTAAATATTTGGGGGGCTTTCTAGGAGCCTTGCTGATAGAGGCTGCCTGGAAGATTTGCTGAATTAGGAAATGCCTTTTTGGCCAGGCACTGTCTCGTTCCTGCTCAGTGATCCGCAATATGGATTGCCCTGGAAGAGGGAGAGAAGATTGTGTGTAAGCTGCCAAATGCCAGACTATCCATGGGAGCTGAGAGAACCCAGCGAATTAATATGGCCCATGGATGCCAAGTTCGTCTTTGTAGAGCTAGCAACTTTAGATATCTCTAGTACAGTGGTGCCCAAACTTTTCCTGTCGTGACCCCCATTACTAGTAATGGACTCTGTCCCTTCTATTAGTGCACATTTTAGCTTAGCACAGGTGCATGGGCTAAAGGTGGATCTGGGGCAGAACTGGAGATGGGGAAGGAGCTGTGCCTAGAGCCAGAGCTGGCCTGGGGGTGGAAAGGGAATGAGGACAGAATCAGGCTTGGGACAGAGCAGAGCTGCAGCTGGGGCTGGGGCTGGAGGTAGAGTGGGGCTCTGTGACACTCCCTTCCTACCCACAGGGGGCTGACCCCAACTGGGCCCTCCCTGAACATTTCTCCATGCCTGCCAGAAGGGTGCACCCTCATGGTTCAGGATTATTGCTCTAGTAGTAATTTATTTCCATGCCAATAGAGGTAGGCCTCTAGCACACAATAAAGAAATTGTGGCTAGGTTCACTGGTACATTGTGATTGCTTTGCACCATTCCGTGACCTAATGCAGTCATAAACCTAGGTTAACAGGTCGGTCACTGCTTTCAGTCAGTGATATGGTAAAAAATATTTACAACATGCTGGTGAATCTGGTCCTAGATCTTTAAGAAGCATACATAAAGATACCAGTTTTTAAAAAATCTTTTATGTATGTAGTGGATAAAATTGTTTCAAGTGCTGTGATTGTTTAAAAAAATAAAGGTGACATTTATCTTTTTTCTTAGCTTTTGAGCATTGAACTGTGAACTTACTTTTCATTTGTATCATGAGCTTTGAACAGCCAGGATGATGTAAATTAATGGGGTTTCGGTTCTTTTGACCCAACTCTATCCTTAGGGAATACAAATATTTGTTCTCAATTTCCTGGGGGTTAACAAACAGGTCATTGTAACAAACTGGCCAAGCCACAGCTCATTACATGAACTGATAAGTTTGGTATGCAACACTGTGTTGAAATCTTTCAAATTTCAAAAGGTTTAGCTATATAGGAACAAAATGCGACAGATACTAAGTTTGCCTTAGACATACCATAATACTGCAGTAACAGAGGGCCTGATCCTTCATTGCTATAAATTGGAATGACTCTATCAACTGTAATGAAGCTATACTAATTTACATGAGTTGAGAATCTGGTGCAAAAAGGGCAATTTTTTTGCTGCCAACCAGAATGGCTTTAGACATACATGTGGGAAGGCTTGAAGCTGTTCAGGTTAGCGCCTTTGTTAGGGTGTTTGTTTCAGATAGGACAAGGCAACAGACCAGTTTAGTCGTGTCACATTTTAGCTAGAGATTAAATGATTTCCATCAATATACCAATCTGTGCAGGTGCTGCCAGACTTCCAGACTTCGGCATGGATTTCAGGTTGCAGATGTGCTGTCATGTTTGATGCTTGCTGGAAGGAAAAGATGAGCTAAGAAACGTCCTTTCATTCTATTTTTAACTCTCCTCAAGACGAAAGTCACCTAGATTTTTGTCTGTCATTCTTCCCGGTGTATCAGACATGCAGTTCTCCCTGCCCCTCCCAGCAACCTACTGCTTCTCATGTCTGATTAAATATTGGACTGTGCCATGTCAGAATACAATGATGATAGTATGTAATCAGCTATGTGATTTTCAAACATTAGGCTTTAATTCTGCAACGTGTTGAGTACCTCCTGCAAAGTCCTGTGCACTCAGCCGCCAGCAGTAGTACTTTAAGTATTTTGTTAGACTGGAGACTAAGCTTTTTATTTGTTAGTTAGACTGTCTTCTCTTTGTGTGGGTAAGGGGAGAGGAGAAGGAGGAAAATGAAGTCATATATATATATAAAACACTCATAGATTCTAAAACTTAAATATGGTAACCAACAAACAAACTTACATGTTAATTATCACAAATAGGAAAGAAAAATATACCATTTGCTACATCTTTGGTGTTATGGCTCTGGCTATGAGAGAGACACTTGTAACAAGCATAGTTCGGATCTGAGGGTAGATAGGGTCTTCTGTGGATTAAAATGGACTTTTTCCTTCACCCTTTAATGGTTAACACACTAGTGCAAATCTTTGTATGTGTCTGAGAGTCTTAAGCCAATATAGCTTATGCCCCTGTAGTGTTGCTTAAAATCTTTATCTAGGAACTGTACTTACTTGTGATTTCAGCTTGTGGCATTTAATTGCATACTGTTTGAATTGCTTTCATGGCTATGTCTACACTGGCAAGTTAGTTCGAATTAAGGAAGCTTAATTTGAACTAACTTAAGCCATGGCTACACTAGGCTTTAATTAGTTCGAATTAAGGGCTTCCTTAATTCGAACTAATAGATTTGAATAGGCTATTTGAAGTAAGGGTTAATTCGAACTAGTTAGTTTGAATTAACCAATGTGGCCATGTTAGTTCGAACTAATTGCTTACTAATTGAACTCAATGCAATTCGCTAATTCGAAATTTTGCTAGTTAATTAAGGTAATTCGAACTAACTAAAATTGGTTTGAATTAGTTAGTTCGAATTAACTAATTCGAACTAACTTTAGTAAGTGTAGACATAGCCATGGTGTCTGGCTATTGCAGGGTTTGCTCTCACAACTGCGGCTCAAGCTAGCATCGTCAATCTTTCATTTTCCTGAGCACTAAATCCACCATTATCTGGTTCTAATGCTAACTTTTAAACTAATGCTTTAAAGTTTGGTCCCTCATGTTCAAGAGCTCCAGGTCAGTCTTTTAAAATGTAAAAGCCAAAATAGACTTATAAAGTGATTTTATGCAGAATTTTTGTCTGATATGTAGAAACTTGTTTATGCTAATTCTAGATAATTTGATAGTGTATTTGAGTTAATTATTTGGGTCCTAAACATGGTTTTGTTTTGTTTTTTTGCCAACAGTTATCAGTGGAAGATGTAAGTATATGTATTAGATAGCAAAGTGTATCTATGTTTTGTATTTTTTGCCAAATTTTGTGAACATTTAACAAATACATGTAAGATCTGTATAGTATAAGGAGAAATGATGTATAAAACTTCGTTATAGAATGACAATAATTATTTATGTATGCATCTGTTAGATGTTTAATGCACATGCTGGTTGGGATTTTCAAAGAAGCCAAAGTGACTTAAGCACCCACATCCCCTTAAATTCAATGGAATTTGGGCACTTGACTGATCAAAATCCAAGTCTCAGTACCTAGATTTTGTTATGAGACTCAGTCATGCTACAAAAAGAGAGGATGAAAGTTTGGCTCAAAAATACACGAGGGGCCCCTGCATCAGTCTTCTGAATGCTTGATTTTTCAGAAGCCATGACCACCTGAGGCTGTGATCTCATCAGATTTCAGAAGCTAAGTTGAGTTGGGTTTAGTTAGTATTTGGATAGGAGACCTCCTCCAAGGATATTCCAGGGTGCTGTAGGAAGTCAATTTGCTGATCTAGTAAGTGATTTTCTTTTCACTGAGTCAATAAAGAACAAAAATGGCATTGGAAGGAACACCAGTGTTGAAAGTGCCATCTTTTTAGATTTAATATAACAGAGACATCCACAATGGTTGTACGTGTTAGAGATACCATACTGTATTTCACAAGACTACTGGCGTTGGCTCTTACTGAGTGACGAATTCCAATTTCAGTAATTACATATGGGACTACTTAAAATTGCCCCAATGTTTAAAGTGGATACAACGCTTTTAATTTTCTCTCCTAAAATTGTACACTCCCGCTGTGTGCTGTCATGTAACAATATAAACAAGAACCTCACACAAATAAGAAAATATTACCTAGGAAGTTTTCACGAAGTGGTAATTGGAAACTGCCTTGAAAAGGCCCATTTGAAATAAATTGAGGAAACTTGGATATAAAAGCATAACAGTGCCAGATGCTCATGGAGGTCAATAAAACTATGCTGATTAAAGTGAAATTAAAATAAATTAAATTAAAGGATTTAAGATTTAGGGGTGCTGGCTTCTTAATGTAAGTGCAAATATTTACTCAAGACTTCACCTGTGTTAATATGTAACTTTGTAGTCCTAGAAGGGTCAGGCTATTCTCAGACACTGCCATTTGGTCTGTCCTACAAAGGAACTAATTAAATGCTGAGCCCAACCTTCAGCTGGTGTAAATTGCCATAGTTCCATTCACTTCAATGCAGGTACATTGTGTTACATCAGCTAAGCCCCTGGCTTCTTATTTATGTGTTTGGCCGCAAGAAACAAGCTGTGTCCCCGAGCAGGAAAAGGCCGTACTGCAACTGAAATAGCAGCGGGATAAACAGAAGCAGTATCAGAAATGGATAACTCAACACATAAAAGATTTTGCTCTCCTAGAAAATACAGCTCTTTTCATACCCAGTGATGGCTTAGCATTGGCTCTAGCCAGAAGTCGATCTGATCAGTGGAGTCTGGTAACGGCCTGTGCTGTACTGGCATTATGAAACAGAAGAGCAAACTGTAAATGAGAAAAATGTGGTTAAGAGGCTTTAAGCATCTGTTGTGCTACATTAATTGTGCTTTGTGTAAAACGGTAAAACTGTAGTGAGCTTGCTTGTGTGACTACACACACCTATTGACTTCAAAACCTATGGTGTTCAGAACTCCATAGCATTTCAGCGAGAGTTTCTTTTAGCTGTTTATTTTCTTTCCCCCATCTTTCTCCTGTACCTATGCCACATATACAGGGCCAGATTGTGCCTGGTCTTTGGGCATGTGCATTGTGTCAAGATGGGTGCAAAGAGTCTTTCCTGCCTTTGGCCACCTGAACCAGGATCACACACAACTGCAACTGTGTCCTCGAAGGGGGTAGCGGAAAACCAGGGACCTGCCTGCCCGTGCAGCATGACTGTCCACGTAACAGTGAGGGAGAAATCTTAGGAATCTCTTCCCATTGTACAATAGGGAATGTGAAGGGGATTCCCTAGCAATGCAGTTCTGCTCTAACCCCCAAATGGTCCAGTGCTTGTTAGACAATCTGGGCCACTGTGTGCAGTATTGTCAATCACTAAAGCTTCTACTGTATGTACTAAGGCAAATATTTATGTGCAGTTTGGGTGGGTTCATGTTGCTCTGGGAACCTTAACATTTTCTACTTTCTGATTTTTTTTTATTTTGTGTGTGTGTGTGTGTGATCTTAAACGGGCAACCTTAATGTTGTGCTAATGTAGCTTTTTTGCCTTTAATAAAGGCGCCTATGGTTTTAACAAACATGCGGAACTATGTGGATTTTTAGATTGTTCTTATTTGTGCCATGTTTGGAGTGAAAAGAAAAATATAATGGCTGTGCCCAAACTGTTCCATCTTTCATTCCCTAATGATCTGCTCATTTAAAAATGGGGCTATCTTGTTTTCTAGATAGACCAGAAAAGGCTGTTGGGAATATAAATGATTCTTTGTGTAGAGAGTAACCCAAAAGACAGACTTGCAGGCTGAAGCCATAGTATCTAATATTGGCAGAAATACAAACCTTTCAATAATAAATGAGCTCTTAACATCTGTCACGTTGCATGTTTCCTCAGGGGCCTATGCAACAACGTAGTGGCCTACTGAGAAACTTGGCTAGAAATTAATGGTTTCATCAGCCTGCAGAAACAACTACAGTAATTAATTGGACACACCTGGGAATAACCTAAATGGCTTGTTCTTTATGATTAGAGAGCGCATCTTTAACTAGCTTTCCAATAAGTGAGGGGCACTGAACTCTGGATGCAACAGAGTATATTGAAGAATGTGGTTTAGATTGGTCATTTCATGTTTCTGTATTATACTAGATGTTAATGGGCCCAATAATATAGTTATTGCCTGTGGAAACTTTCATTAAGGTAGATGGGAGGCTGTGAGTGCATATCAGATGCAGGAGTCAGCCCTGAAAATGATCAAGAGAACAGCCATTAGAAAAGGCATGTAGGTGTTGTATCAGGGCTTGGCAACCTTGTTGGCCCCCGTGCGAGCCCCACCCACTGCACCCTCAGCAGGTGCTGGGGGCAGGGCCAAAAAGGGGCGGGACCAGGGAATGACTCCTCCCTGCTGGCTGCGCCTCCATGCACGGGGCTCCTGTTCTCTGCTGGCTGCACTCTTCAGCATGGGGTGTGGGGCTAGCAGGGGCCAGAAGCCCCAAGTGCTGCGGCGCCATTTCCCTGCAGGTCCCGCTCCCCAGTGGGCGGGGAGGTGGCCAGCAGGGGACAGGAGCCACGTGGGCCGTAGGTTCTCTTCCTTGCAGACCTCCTTCTGAGCAGGGAAGTGCGGCAAGCAGGGGTCTGGGGCTACGCACGCTGCAGCTTCTCTTCCCTGCAGGCCCTGCTCCCAAGTGGGGGGGCAGGGCCCCCAGGGGACAGGAGTTGCATGTACTGTGGCGTCTCTTCCCTGCAGGGCTCGCTCCCCAGTGGGGAAGCGTGGCTAGCAGGGGCCTGGAGCAGCGGCATGTGGCTCTTGTGGCACCGGGGCGGGGGGGAGCCAGTGGAGGGGGGCAGGAGCGGCGCCACAATGCCACTCAGGATCGGCCCACATGCCAAGTTTGGCACACAAGCCAGTATATGATGGGAAAGCTTTGGTGTGATAAGGGGAAACAAGTAGTGGAAGTGGATATACCCACAATTTTTTTATTTCTTAAAATCTAAATAATATATGTTCTTAAATAGTTTCAGCTTCTTTAGAAAGTGGATAGGCTACACCTGTGCTTAACTTTCATCTTATTGTAAGTAGTATTAACTGTTAAAAGTGTTTGCCAATAAGCAAGGCCGTCCCAACCATATAGGTGAACTAGGCGGTCGCCTAGGGTGCCAGGCTTTAAGGGGCACCAAATTAGATGGAAGTGAATTTTTTTCTCTATTTAAAAATATATATTATGTTATCTCCTATAACATGTGGGGGAGGGAGCACCAAAATCACAGTTTGCCTAGGGTGCCAAAAACCCTTGCATCGGCCCTGCCAATGAGGTTTTTTAAGCTTTTAAGGTTCAATCTTTAAACTGCATGCATGGAATGTTAGCCACTCAGCCCTCATTAATGGTCAAGAAGCTAAACAAGCAGCTAAACAAAGCCTTGCATATATATTGTTAGAACGGTAACATGGGAGAAACATTTTCAAAGTTGGTTTACAAAATTGCACCTGCAAAATGGTTGCACACTCACACATTTCTCATTTATGTTCAGAAGTAGGGTAAACATATAATTACCCCATTGTTAGAAAGTCAAAAGGCTCAGAGGTGCAATGGCTAATGCCTTTGAGAAATGACCTCTAATGTCAATTGAAAGGAAGCAGTCTATAAAGAGTTTTTTTTAAAAAATTAAACTTAAGTACTTTCTGTTCTGTGTTTTGTACTTTGAACTTCTAGCTGAGGATCAAATGGGATTATCAGGTTAATTTCACTAAAAAGAAGGAAAACGTCTTTAATATGCATCCATATTTTGGGATGTAGAGGCAGTGGACAGCCAATAGTGAAAATGAATGATTTCATTATATATAGCCAGAGAACTACACATAAGAAAGTCCATTCATGCAAGCCACGTCCAGGGCAGTATAGATTAGCAGATAGAGTACTGGAGTGGGGCTCAGGAGACTTGGATTCTGTTCCTGGCTCTGCCAGTGGTATGCTAGATGATGTTGAGGAAATCACTTCGCTGCTATGTGCCTCAGTTTTCCCATCTGCAGAATGGGGATAAAGATACTGGCCTCCTTTGTGAAGTGTTTTGAAGAATACTGATCAGAAACCCTATATACAAGTATTATTTTAGTTTGTTCGAAATAAAATGTTTTGTTGCCTCTCCACCTGCTTCCTCAGATGCTTTTGAAGACTCTTGAAATGCATTTCTTGCTGGCCTTGTGTTCAGTGGGGGAAAACTGTTACAGAATTTAAAAGTAAACATAAACAAGTAGGATAGGTTGTCAATTATTTTTTGTCAAGGTCCAAATTTTGTGCTCAAGGTGTAACCAAGATCCAGACTACAAGGAAAAAAACTAATTAAAAAAGCTAGTAATAGAGTAGTATTACAGTAACTGAACATAAAAAGCAGGATGGGGGGTGGGATAAAAGTTGGTTTTAAAAAATGAAAGCAATTTTAAAAATTAAATCAATTAAAAAGAAACATTAGACTTAAAAATAAATTAGAATCTACAGTCACCTAATGTAGCCACTTACATGGTAAAAAAAACCCAAACAAACAACCCCCCCCATATGTTAGAATGGATTAAAATGCTATACATTAAATATCCATGTAAATATTAAAGTAGATTCATGACAGGTCCCATTCAGCATACAATCTCTTTTATTAAATACTATTAATGGAATTGAATTAAAGAGATGTTATAGCCAAGGATTGTAAAATGACTATTTGCCTTTTATATTGTAACTCACTTGAAATGTTACCAATAGTAAATGTTGCCACTCTTCTTTGATGGTAGTTACTGTGTAAACCAGGGGAATTTCTTTAGGTGGTTGCTGTACGCCCCCACCAATTGAATTCTTTGACATGCATCACTGCCAAAGGGAGGGAAAATCATCATGCTGGAAAAAATTGACAAAACATTAGAATTTAGAAAGGCACCCTCAGTAGGTTTTAAGCAAAAATATGTTCAAAGACTGTAAATAAATTTGGAACTTTAGAACAATAACAAAATTATATATTTTTTAAGAACACTGTGGTGAAAAGGAAAAACGAAAATGTTCATCTCTTACTCGTGTTCTGTTAAGGGCAGGCATTCCTGCCCACATTCCATTCTTTGTTGTGTACAGATAAGTCATTTCGTGCACATCTGGGGTGAGGGAACACTATTCTAAATGTGTTGTGTTTTGCAATCTGTTAAATTCTATCCCAACCTCTCCCATTCTCCCACGCCAAAGTAGCATCAATTACTACAGACAGTTTGAGGTCATTTATACTGCTTACTTCTCCAATGTGTGAATACCCTTCCAGGTGTTTTCTTGGGCAGTAGTGGTAGTGAGGAGCAGTCAGTGTCAGATGGGCTGAAGTTGGTAGGAAGTTTATGAAGGAGGTTGATCATTACACAGAGTACCCTATCTGTGGTGTATCTCAATGGTTGGGCAGGTTTGAGAAATGGAGTCTTTGAGTCCTCAGATCTCTGCTATGATGAGGCAAATCCCTGTAAAAAAAAATAAAAAAATTAAAGAGTTAAATATACTTAGAATCTTTCAAGAAATGACCATAGGTGACTAATTTCCTAAGTCTTCTTGCTTTCATATTGAAACATGCAGTCAAAACCATGGGCCACCTGAAAATATGTCAAGGTCAAGTGACCGTACTGAACTGGTTGATTAAACACAGAACCAAGAATTTCTGAGTTCTAGTCCTAGCCCTACAATTGACTAATTTGGCTGATAAAGGTAAAGGTGTACAAATATACTAAGTCAGTGAAGCTCACATTATATGGATTAAAAACTGGTTAACTGATAGATCTCAAAAAGTAACTGTAAATGGGAATGCATCATTCATAGAGGATGCTTCTAGTGAGACTCCTCAAGGGCCTGATGCTACTCAAAATCTTTATCAATGATCTGAAAAAAAGATACAAAATCATTGCTGGTAAAGCTCACAGATGACTCAATAATTGATGGAGTGGTAAGTAATGGTATGGCCAAGTCAGTTCTACAGAATTATCTGGATTGTTGGAAAACTGGGCTCACTTGAACAATTTGTGCAATGCAATGGTCATACATATGGAAACAAATGATGTATCTCACATATAGAGGATGATGGGATTGTATTTTAGAAAGTTGTGACTCAGAGCAATTTGGTGGTGTCACAGAGTGCACCACCCTCACACCCCTGTAATGTGATCTTTGTAACTTTTCTGTTCACCTTTGCAGTGTAATTCTGTGTAATTTAATGCAAAATATGCTATGCTCGGTCTTTTTGAATGCTCATAACATGCTCTGCATTATTGTTATGGTATCATGTTTTCTACAGAATCATATGTGTGTACCTATGTGAAACATGTCCCCAGGTATTTCACATGGCTCAAGTAGGAGCAAGTGATCAGTGCTGCCATCCAGAGAAAATCAGAGTAAAGCAGCTTTGGCTAAATCACAAGCAAAACCTGGGATGTGAGATTTTGTCACTCCTCCTAATACTGCATATTCCTTTCCTTCCTTATCTTATTTCTTCTCTTTTACTATCTGTCTCCCTTAGCCTTCTGTCTAATGTCTGGCTTAGACAGCCAAGATTGTGTATTTCACAGCTTGCTTTAAGACTGTGACTAGAAAGAGGAAGCTAGAAACAATGCCGTAAACGGGCTGATGCTGGAACAGTTTGCAAGGTTTTGGCATGTTGATAGGATTGTGTGCCATGCCAAGATTTCTCCAGCAAGGAGACTGCATGTGAGAGTCAACATCAGAGGCAGAAGCTGGATTTTCCATCTTTGCTCTTCTTTCTCTGGTCTCTTGTGTGTGTTTGTCTTATTTTAACCTTTTAGGAAATCAGATGAGACTTTAACAATAGCTCCAGACCATCTTAACTAATTACTTCTCTTTCTCTCCAAAGGATAGTTGTGACCATCTTTAATATTATTTGAGAGACTGTCAAATGAGCATTTCCCCCCCTTTAAAGGCTCTCTACAGTTAAAGTGACAGGGAATGAGGGATTTTAAAGGAAAATTTTATTTAACATTTCAAATATTTTAACTGTTTTTCCTTCTTTTCTGTGTCATTAGTAAAAATGTTAACAGTATGTTTGCCATGGTACTAAAGCAGTATGAGATCTCTATGTAGCAAACCCTAAACCTTGTTTAAGACTGCTAGTGCTGGACAGTTACAGGGGCATGTTAAAACCTTTCACTTGGACCCATTTATTCACTCTAAATTAATTCAGCACAGTGATGTGGTGACTGAGAGAGCAAGTGTGATTTTTGAATGTTTAAGGGGAATATCAAGTAGAAGTAAGCAGATATATAAAGTATACTGAATTAATAAGACCATTACTGCAGGGCTTGACAAAATTGGCTCCCAGCTAGGTGCCACCAGTCTTATTTTTGGTCACCAGAGGGCACTACTTCACTACATTTTAACAGCAGAGCTAGGAGCCAGGCTACAAACCCTGGTCGTCATGGCAATCTTGTGCCTGGGTTCTGTCAAGTCCTGCATTACTGGAATACTGTGTTCAGTTCTGATGTCCACATTTTAGAAAGGATGTTGACAAGTTGGAAAGGGTTCAGCAAAGAGCTACAAGAATGATTCAAGTTTTGGAAAACTTGCCTTACAATGAGGAAAAAAGGAGATAAATCTAGTGTATCCAAGAGAAGGTTAAGGTGACTTGATCAATTTCTGTAAATGCCTATCGGGGAAGAACATTTCTGATAGAGAAGGATCTTTAATTTAGCTGACAAATACATATTAGTAGCCACTGACTGGAAGCTGAAGCTACACAAATTCAGAGTAGAAACAAGATTCACATATTTAAGAGTCAGGGTAACTAGCCATTGGAACAATTCACCTAAAAGTGGATACTCCATCTCTGAAGGCTTTAAATCAAGACGTAAAGTCTTGCTAAAATGCTGTAGATCAACCAGAAAATACTGGCTTGATTCAGGAATAACTGGGTGAGGTTCTCTGGCCTGTGTTATGCAGAATACCAGACTAGATGATCATAATGCTCTTTCCTGACCTCAACATCTGACTAACCTTTTTGTTAGTTTTCCAAGCTGTACAAGGCAAATGATAATACTTACAAAGGTGTTTTCAGGATGAATTAATTTGAGTGCTCCCAGAGCTATTTGAAGATATAAATGGTAGTCTTTCTCATGATGAAACGATGCTTGTACATCTTTTGTGTGTAGTTGAGGACTGATAAAGTTATAAAGGACTAAAGCCTGGGTAATCTTTCATCCTATGACTTGGCATGAAATTTGTGCTAAATAAATTTTATAAATGTATTGTTTCTATTTATGTACAATGTGGTGAATCCTTCAAACCTGTTAGTCTCTCTTGGGGTATCGCGAGATTGTAAAAACATTTTCCTTTATTTTTGAATGTTTGTGTGGAATTTTGTCAGCTCTGGCTCTAAGATTTCTGAATTATGGTGGATTTAAAATTTTCCCTTTAGCTGATTTGGGGGGAAGAGGGGAGATGTGTTTGCTTGTTTTTACTTTAACATTTGAAAGAGTGTGATAAATGCAATATGGAAACTTAGTGTCACAGCACTGGATAACTTTCTATTCAATGTTAATGTCATAACTACTGAGCACTCTGAACACAGTTTATTAAAAAGGGAGGCCATGTGGCCTAGCGGAAGTCTGGGGATCTAGCAGCCTTTGTTCTATTTTGAATGCCACCGACTTCTACTTGAGTAACTCATTTAACCTGTGCGCCTTTTGCCATCTATAAAAGGAGGATAGTACTTACCCACTTTTGTAAAGAGAGCTGGATGAAAAGAGCTGTATAAGAGCAAAATGTTTATTAAACTTTCGTAAGGCTTAGAGGTATTTTACTATTATAACAAATTGAAGATTCATGTTTTGCTTTCCAAATTGGTAGGCATGAACTATGAGAACTAAGACAGACACGCTGTCAAGGCAGGGGTGAAGTTTGGGTGGTTGACCCTTGTGTGACTCGGCAGTGCTTACCATCAAGTCAGTAATGCCATCTGCAGAGTGCTGAACTTCAGTTCAGATGTTGTGGCAGATATACATTTATGGTGACATAACATCTGCATGTTGGGTGAGACAGAGGAATGGTTTATAAGGGGGGAAAATAAGGTCTTCAAGAAGGCACAAGTTTTATAACCTATCACACCAAATTTTATAACCTATCATAGTTTCCACGAAAAGCCCCATCCAGGATAGCATGCTGTTTGTACCACTGAGACTTAGTGCCAGATGGCAGTCACGTGAAACTAAACTTACTGCTGGAAAAGGTGGAGTTAAGTAAAAAATAAAATGGAATAAAAGTTTAAAGAAACTGCCCTAAGCTAAAGAGAGAATAAATTATTTTGTACCTCTCTCTTTCCAGGTGAAGCCAGTTACTCACAGTAAAATCAATGTGTCAGCACGGTTTCGAAAACCACTTCAAGATCCATGCACTATTTTGTAAGTAGGATTTTCAGTTAAGGAAGTCGATGCACCATCATCTTTTTCTTGCTTCTAGTGAGTTTTATTTAAACACAGCTACAAATTATTTAACTTTCCTTTATTCCTCCAGTTTGATTGCTAATGGAGACCTTATAAATCCAGCAACGCGCCTCTTCATCCCTAGAAAAACACTGAATCAATGGGATCATGTTCTTGAAATGGTGACAGAAAAAGTAACTCTCAGAAGTGGAGCTGTACACAGGTATGGGAAAGTTGTATATTTGTAATATACCCTTTACATATTGACATATCTTTACATCTATATAGATAGAGAAGGTTGGGAATTGGAATTTCTGTTCCACAGGAAATCCCATCATTTTGGAAAAAAAAATTGTTCCTAATTAGAATGAAAAGCTGAAATTTTGAGTTTCCAGTGAAATGAGAGTTCCAAAAAATGTTGATTTCAGTGTCATTGAAATGTTTTTATTTGGTTTTATAGTTTCCATTCTTTTTGTTTTTAAATATAATTTGATATATAATATATGAGAACAGTGTAATATTAATGCTAATATTAATTGTAACATAAAAACAAAATCAAAATGATAAAATCAGGATAAAATGTTTTAACATTGTCGAAATGAAACTTTTTGATCTTTCATCATAAAAAGTTTCTCAAAATTGACATGTTCCAAAAAAAATTTTCAATTTAAACCCCCTCCCCAGCACTTTTCAATAGAAACCTGGCGCATCTTCTTTTTTTCAACCTCTCTCTCCACAGTCCACCATTTTTTTGATGACTTTGGCCCTGCAGCATGCTCAGAAAATCAGCTAGCTCAAGCTATGTTAGATCAAGCTGGGAAGTGGGTTTCAAAGTTATAAAAGGATCTCAACTCATCTTAGTTGCCAAAGTATCCCATGATGATCTCTCAGGTACATAGGTCCCAAATCATTTAGGACTTTAAAGCTTAAAAGCAGCACCTTTAATTGTACTTGGAAATGATTTGGGAACACAGATGAAATGTGCTGTCTGTGGGAAACACTGTGAAGTAAGTAGGCTGTCAAATCCTGCACTAACAAAATTGGTGGCCCTCCAGTATATCCCCATGTAGGGCACATTACAGTAATCCACTCTCCAGATGGGAAAAGCATGAATAACGGAGGTAAGGTCTGCATCTGCAAGAAAAGGTCACAATCAGACAGCCCTGTGCTGGTGAAGCACTCTTTGCGACTGCTACATACTAGATCACTCTGAAGCAGGTGGGAGTCCAGAAGATCCCAGGGTAGTAAATCTGTATCACAAAGAGAGAAACTTTCCCGAATAATAAGAGATAAAAACAATCCTCCTCCCCCCAGTTCTTTTGATTTGCTTCCCACAGTATAACCTGAGTCTTGTGTGGGCTGACTTTCCACCAGCTAGCTTCCCTCCAGCCCCTCATCGCCATCCCCAGGTTTTTGTCAACATCACACAACAAGGTATTTTTGGAATATGTAAGATGTTATGTACAGTAAAATAGATGTAAATGGACATGACAACTCTCGGGGTCAGATCCTCAGTGGGTGCAAATGGTTGTAGTGCCATTGAATGGTGTCACTTGATCCCAGGTGATGATCTGGCTGGCTGTTTCCACCTCTAGATTGTTTTGAAACTAATAAACAATTAGAACTTTGCTCTCATAATTTGCCATCATTGCTTGGTGTGACAAGTAACCAAATCATGTACAACAAGGTATAAATTATTCTACAGGTAACTCTAGTGGCAGTTTAGTGTTTTGTGTGAGTCATTCTTTTTTAGATATGATAAAAATGTATATGACACTTGACCCATTCAGTGTTTTCCTTTCTAGTTTCTTATTAACTCAGTTTTCATATTCTGTTTCTTAAAATGCTAGGAATACATATTAAATAAGTTAATAAAGTGATCATTGTTCCTTAATAAGTTACAAATTAATCGCTGTGGTTTACAGTAATTGTGTTGTCATCCTGTGAGACCATTGATGCTAGAAGGATACAACTTCTTATTAAACAAGAAAAAGCAGAATTACAAGAACAATGCTACATGTGTGGTGGTTTTCTTTTCTGCATCATTAACATCATAGCAGCCAAGTTTTGTGCAGCTCCATGTATGACATTTCTCAAGTCACTGATTCTCCCTGGATCGAAGGCAGGGGCAAATAGGATGCAGAAGTGCAAACAAGTATGTTCAGAGCAGGTGAAGCAGTGGGGAGTATGGGTGAGGAGCATATCTGTAGTGCCTTGAATCAGGTGGTGCCAGCCGCCTAAGGGGCCGGAGGTGGGGAAGTACAGGGTGCCTCTGAGGTGAAGTGAGGAGTGCATGGGGGTGTGTGTGCCAGGACAGGTAAGTTGATTGGGGGGGGTCATTGATGATGTGGGGGCATATCTACGCAAGGTGAGTAGAAGCAGGGGTTGGTAGTTGGGAGCCTGAAGCAGTTGAGTGGGTGGAGGTGTGGGCTGCAAGGAGCTTCAGCACCAGCCTTTCACATTACATCCTTGAATCCTCCACTGCTCCTGGCTCCCCCTTTCTGGAACACATGCAGCAAGGGAAGCAGAGAGCCAGTTGTCTGCAGAGTAGCCACAGCATCTCTCAGAAGGAGTCACTGCAAGGTGTGTATCTCTGTTGCCTAACAGGGACACATGAGAAACAAGCTGGGCTTTGGGCAGGTATGACTGGGTCAATGGGGAAAAAGCTGCAGGCATGAATGTCACACAACATATGTGATTCTTGGCAGGGTTGTAATAATTTTGTTTAACGAAGTTCTGTTGTTAAATGCAGTTTTGTTGTTTTCACTTTAAACAGCTGACTCTGTTTAGTTAAATTATTAGGCTTTTATTATTTTTAGTAATAAACATAGCTAAATTCTGCCAGATATTTGTTGATAATGTTTTCAGGTGGTTGATAAGGCTGACAACATTAAAAAAGAATGACAAAAATCACTTTTAAAGTACAAAAGTATACATTAGGCAAAATTAAGGATCTATTTAACGCATTTATACTCACACCCACTGAAATTTAGACAGCAGAATTTTTATTCCTAAACTACATTAATTTGCCTCTGTTTTACAGGGTTCCCCAAACCCTGTGGCCAAGAAAACACAAGGAGGTGAAGTCAGAAATGAGTTCCCTTGTTGATTTTAGGTTTTCTTGTCTTTATGGACTTGTTTGATCTTTAATGCTGTTTCAGTGGTGTGGTAGTGAAACATAAGTCTTTTTTCAAATACTGCCATTATCATGAAATGTTTTTACATGAAAAATAACCACTATGGCATTGGTCCCCAAACCTTTGAGTTCTCCTCCCTTCCCGAAGCAGCAATTGGAAGCTGGTGTTGGGAGTGGAACCGCAGCCACAGTCAGAGCTGTGAATGGGGCTGGGAGTGGGTCCTGCATAGTGGCTGGGGCAGGGGTGAAGGCTGGAACTGCAGCTGTGGAACCTGGGGGCTGGGGCTGGAGTTGGGGCCGGGAGTTGGAGTCTGGGGCCAGGAGTAGGGCTCAGGGCTTGTGGCCACGAGAGAGAACCCAGAGTCTGGGCACAGGCTGTAGCCAGGAGCGGGACATGGCCAGGAGTGGGGCCCAGAGGCAAGAGCCGAGGTTGGAGCTGCAGTTGGGGGGGGGGGGGGGGGGGGGGGAGGGGGGAGCGGGGCACGGCGGGGATGGTAGCAGAGCAGGGCTAGGGCTCTTCTTCTCTGCCCTTTGGGGACCTCTAAGTGCACATTGTAGCAGTGGAAGTGTGTTTGGGCTAACATACTCGACAGGGCCGGATTAATCAGCCTCGGGGCCCTGGGCTACCCCCACTGTGGTTCCCTGTCTGGGGTCCCGGGCTCCCACCATTGCAGCCTGTGGGCAGGCCATCACTGGGGGGCCTTGGGCCAGAAGGCTCTCCCACCTTGGCCCCACTCCAGCTGGTTTGCCCCGAGGGGTGGGGCCAGCTGGCATGCAGCACAGCCTCCAGTGTAGTCCTCCAGGCCATAGGCCCTGGAAGGCCGCACCGCACGCCAGCTGGCCCTGCCACTCGGGCAGAACAAACAGATACTGGCACGCCTCGCCAGCCCAGGGGCAGGACAGGAGCATGGAGCCCAGCCTCTGGCCTCAGGGCCCTGCCTCCTCCCATTGCCAGCAGGGTGGGGGCCCTCCCAGCACTCCATGCCCCACTGGTGCTGAGTGGGGTGGCGAGGGGGGGGGGGCAATTGGGCAGTCCCTATAGCCCCTGCATTAATCCAGCCCTGATACTCGATATGCAAGGGAACAGCAAAGTGATGTTTATTTTTAAATGCTGAAATTGACATTTAAATAAAATCAGAAGAGAAAAGTTTCCCATGTTAATATACAATTTGTTGGTCCTAGAAAACTGAGGACCTTCCATATTTGGGGGATTAATGGAGCATTATGGGTGGCAAAAATATATCAGTGTTTTTGCAAATTGTGCTCTTTTAATAAAATTTCATGCGAGATTAAACCAACTGTATGTCAGGCCTCAAAGGGCGATGGATTAATCTGGCTGATACTGACTGCCAGAAGTTACATTAATTATAATTATGTCTGCACATGAAATGAATAGACCATGGGCTCTGAATTTTGTGGTTCTGACCCCCTGCCTTTTCCATATTGCAAAATGAAAGGGGGGTGCTAGCTAGGTGGGAAATGGATCCTCGTATGAAAAGATGGAGAACCAATGGACTAGATCACTGGTAGATTTAGAGAGCAGAGTGTAGTGAGAATAAAGTTTTTATGAGTACAGAAATCCAGTAGTACTTTACTTATTCCTCTATCTGTCCTCCAAAAATTCATGTTTCATTAACTGAAAGAGTTCACCCATGAGAGTGAGAGATCAGTTCCAAATTAGATTTCTCTGCTCACCTGCTTGGATACAACTACCATGATACTTGATCCAACTTGTGGATGATTAGTTTGATATTTCTTTTCTTGGTATTTGATTCCTTTGGGTAAAATGAGTATCTGAATGACAGCTGTGATAGCTCTGCATTTGAAATCCAGTAAATTAAGGACAGAAAGATAGTCATGGTTTTTAAGTGAATAGGTTACTGTAGCTTTTCACTGCACTTAGAAAATCTGATTGAAAGTTCTATTAATATTTTGTCAGGCTTTATACTTTAGATGGAAAACTTGTTCAGAGCGGGTCAGATTTGGAGAATGGGCAGTTCTACGTTGCAGTGGGCAGAGACAAATTTAAGAAGTTGCCTTATGCTGAACTACTGTATAGCAAGTCTGCCATAAGAAGACCTCAGGGGTAAGCTCTCTCTCTCTGAACATATCCATGTGTGTGTTTTCATACTCTTTGTGCCTTGTCCATTAGTCATCGTGTTTACAAACCAAAACCAATAAAGCACAAAATCATTATTTGAAAGACATAAAATGAAGCACAGAAGCAAACCTTTATTTATCTTTTGAAAAACCTGTGTTAATGCCCATAAGAAAGAAAAGGGGATAAAAAATATTAGCAGAGAGGGTAAGGAACACCACAGGAGGGATTTTCTGCCCCCCCCCCGTCTAGCTCTGTGGTCTTCAATGCAACCATGCTGATTTACAGTGGTTGAGGCCCACTATATTTTGTATGGTATATGCAGTATGTATTTTTTTAAAGGGTGCTGTAAGCCAGTTCTATGACCTGAGTGTGGATCATAACTTTCCTTATAGATATTCTTCCCTCCCACTCTGTTTCCTAAGGACTCCCTCTTTCAGCCCTTCTCCTGACTACCTGTGCAGGGAGAAAAGAGAGTTTAGCCATTTGTTTAACAGGCACTAACCCCTGTTTACTGGGGAGCAATCTTTTACATTCTTTAAAAAAGTTTGGGGCCAATTCTCTCACTTTCTCTGGTGCAGATCAGAGATAACTCCACTGAGATCAGTGGAACTATGCAAGTGAGAAACTGATGAGAGATCAGAATCAGTGTCATATTTTACAAATTAACTTTAGTGCAATACATACCGGTTTTAGTGAACTGTATATTGGAGACTTAGGAACCCAAAACATTCTGGGAAAAAGCATTTGAGGCACTATTGGAAAGATAGTGGAAAGCATAATCTCTGGATAGTTCTCCGGCATGAGCTAGGTGTGTGATTTCCCTGCTTGAGTACGTATACTTGTGCTATCTCTCATCGAGCTTGCTTGAGTATGAATAGCGGCATAGCTATGGTAGAATGAGTAACTGAGGCACAGCTGAGCTGTGCCAAGTACATATCCACCAATGAGAACTGGCACAAATATGTGTACACGAGCAGCGGAATCACATCTCTAATTTATAGGCTATGTCTACACTTACAAAAGCTAGTTCGAATTAGTTAATTTGAACTAACTAATTCGAACTAATTTTAGTTAGTTCGAATTAACTTAATTCGAACTAGCATGACCCCACTAGAATGCTAGTTCGAACTAGCCATGGCCATGCCGGGCACTTGCTTAGTTTGAATTAGTCAGTTGCAGGAAGGTCAATCTGCCGATTAGTTTGAACTAAGCAGTTAGTTCGAACTAATATGGCCACATTTGACTTAGTTTGAATTAACGGATCAAATTAACTGTTAATTCGAACTAAGCAATCGAATTTATTAGTTCGAATTAAGGAAGCCCTTAATTTGAACTAATTAAAGCCTAGTGTGGCCAAGGTTTAAATTAATTTGAATTAAGCTTCCTTAATTCGAACTAACTTGCCAGTGTAGACATAGCCATAGTGTCAATATAGCCCAAGACATATTGAGGTAGATCCATAGCTGGTAAAGTCAGCCTTCCTCTACTGAAGTCAATGGTGGTATTCTGAATTATAGGAGCTGGGAGGATTGAACAGATTAATTAACAGAATGCCACCTCACATTTCTCAGTATATAAACTACAGATTAAGGGAATTGCAATAGACTACATTTATTTGCATGAGCTAATGATTAGGCATTTAATTGCAACCTAGTAAATGGGAAATTGACATTGGTATCAGTGGGGTTTCTTAGTAAAATAGTAGATTGTGTAAAATAATAAACCACATTTCCCTAGTTAGGTAAACAGACCACTGTTTGTTATAATAAAGGCACGTGTACTATTTACACTATAGAGTGTTTTTAGAATCCTAAGGCATAATTTCTTTCTGCAGTTCCAAAGCCTCTTCACTGCCTCCTGTTGTGGGATCCCGAAAATCTAAAGGGAGTGTAAGTAGTAAATGTCACAAGAAGTTTTTTGCCACTATCTGTGCTTAGTTCCAACAGATGGAAAGTCACTGTCCTTTGGGTTTCAATTAAGCATAAGGGATAAAATCCACAGCCACCTGGTAGTATATTTATTGCTGCTTG
Organism: Pelusios castaneus; assembly: GCA_007922175.1. Taxonomy (NCBI): domain Eukaryota; kingdom Metazoa; phylum Chordata; order Testudines; family Pelomedusidae; genus Pelusios; species Pelusios castaneus. The sequence goes on from ML685766.1 coordinate 38,004,072, forward strand.
AAGAATTTGTAGCTATTTACAGGATCTATTAGACAAAAAAAAAATTAGAAAATATTGTTGCTGTAATGGCCTCTTTATTTTGTACAACATTTTAAAAACAGCACGAAAGACCAACTGCTGCTTTTATGGAATCATAGAATCGTAGGACTGAAGAGACCTTGAGAGGTCTTCTAGTCTAGTCCCCTGCACTCTAGTCAGGAACAAGTATTATCCCTCACAGGTATTTTGTCTACCCAGCTCTTAAAAATATCCAATGATGGAGATTTCACTACCTCCCTAGGCAATTTGTTCCAGTGGAGATATTTCTCAATTCTCTTAAGCCATCCTTCTAAATTTTAGAGGCGTAGCCGTGTTTGTCTGCACACCAAAAACAAGGAGAGTCCTGTGGCACCTTAAAGACTAACAAATTTCTTCAAGCATAAGCTTTTGCGGGCTTCAACCCACTTCGTCAGATGCATCAGAAGCCCATGAAAGCTTATTCCTGAAGAAATTTTTTGATCTTTAAGGTGTTACGGGACTCTCATTGTTTTGGCTTGTAACTTTTGGCTTTTTATTTATTCAGTTTATGCAACTAAGGAAAATACACAATCATAACCTCATATAAAGCCCAATAAAGACAGTGGGAAGATTTTCATGATCTTCAGTGGGCTTTGAATCAGGCCATAAAAGAATTGCCTAACCCATGTGCTAGAAACCCTTGACAGTGTGATTTTATTCTGCCTACACCCTAACTATAGCCATTTACACCTCACAAACTCATAGGCTATGTCTACACTGGCAAGTTAGTTCGAATTAAGGAGGCTTCATTCGAACTAACTAAAGCCATGGCTACACTAGGCTTTAGTTAGTTCGAATTCTGGGCTTCCTTAATTCGAACTAATAAGTTCGAATAGGGCTTCAGAAGTAAGACTTTAATTCAAACTAACTAGTTCGAATTAGCCAATGTGGCCATGTTAATTCGAACTAATTTCTTAGTTCGAACTAACCGGCCATTGAAATGAATGGGGATCGCTAATTTGAACTAAGCAAATGCCATGAATGGCACTTGCTTAGTTCGAACTAACTTTTTCTAGTTCGAATTAAGCTAATTCGAACTAACTAAAATTAGTTGGAATTAGTTAGTTCAAACTAACTAATTCGAACTAAGTTTAGCAAGTGTAGACATAGTCTAGATTTTAAGGGGAAGAACCATCATGAATGTCTAGTCTAACATGCACACCTGTGCAGAATGGGTATAAAATGCTACCAGATCAGGATGGCAGATTTTTATTCCTAATTTGCAACTCATTATGCATAGATGTAAATGACCTGCAAGGGAGTGGAGAATTAGGCCAACATTCTATAAATATAAACCCATAGACAATACAAACATCAGTATAAAGTGAAATTTCCTTGTGTGGTTAACTGTTTATGAATTTCAGCATTGGAGCACTTTTTTCCCCCTTTAGTTTCATTTAACTATCATTGATCTGAGGAAAAGAAGCGAGACGATAACAAGAGTAATTATTAACATTCAGAATTTATCTGCTGTACAGGTTTATCCCATGTAGAGAGTTCACGAAGACAAGATAAAAATATGCACAGTAATGTATAGTAGACATTTTAAAATGTTCAGGAATGTGCAGTATTGATATTAAATGTCGGGGGCAAGATTCTCAGCTAGTGTAAAATCAGAGAAATTCCATTGGCTTTAATCGGCTTCTAAAATTTTACTGTTGCTGCTTAGGACCAGTGCAATCTGCCGCGCTACTAATTTTGGAATGAGTTGGTATTGAAAGAAAGGATTAAAATAATGAGGTGACATTTCTATTGACTAAATACAAATCAGAAGAACTACAGTGGACATTTTTGTTTTTATTAAAAAATGACTGTCATGATATGCACAGTACTTTGTTAAAGCTAAGGTGATTGCACTGAAGTTACTCCCGAGAGCCTGAGGCTTTTGATAAGCGATAGGTGAAGTATTACCTCACAGCTTCAGCGGCAGGGAAAAAAATAGCTGTTCTTCTCTGTTCTGCCCTAGCATTATAGAGCCCTCTAGTGTCTGAGATTTAAATGGCATGAATTGTTGAAACAGCTGCACCCAATCAAAGTACCAACTGGAATTTACTTCTTTCTTATGATTTAACCAAATGGCATCTCGTGTGTCTGGTATAAAACAAACCTGATGTTGTATACATATTTATAGTATAACCTTTATAAAGTTTATTGTGAACAGGCTTAAACTAAGGAAAAATATGTAAGTTACACTAAAGATTGTATTACATTTAAATGCAGTCAATAAAGGAAAAAGTGCTTACTGTTTGATTAGAAAATATTATTATGTTGAAACAGTGAACACGCACAACTCCAAATGAAGACAGTGGGAGATGCAGGGGACTGGGTTTTTATGAAAATCATTTTCTAGTTAGCCCTTTAATATGCATTATCATGTCATTTTGTCTTCTTTACAATGACTTTCAGATATTTCTTCTGAATTCCCTATGGTAAGTCTCCATAAGGAGGAGCCATGGGACAAGTTCCACCGCTGTGTTTCTAGATGCACAACAGACGAGTCATGGGGGAATGATTTAGAAGCGGCAGGATAGCTTGCCTCTTGCCAGGGCCTCTGCCATGTACTGTTGCCACTTAGGACTCAGAGAACAATTATTCAAATGTAGTTTTTGATCATGTGATCAAAATTAAGGAGGCTTAATTCGAACTAACTAAAGCCATGGCTACACTAGGCTTTAGTTAGTTCGAATTCGGGGCTTCCTTAATTCGAACTAATAAGTTCGAATAGGGCTTCAGAAGTAAGGCTTTAATTCGAACTAACTAGTTCGAATTAGCCAATGTGGCCATGTTAATTCGAACTAATTTCTTAGTTCGAACTAACCAGCCATTGAAATGAATGGGGATCATTCACCAATCACATTGGTTAAACACCTGGTGGCTTTCTTGGGGCGTGTGCAGGAGTTTACGTTTGACTACTTTTGAAGGGGCACATTAAACACACATATATGAAAGGTTTGCATAAGCCCCACCCCAGATTTCTCAGCATACCTCTGGCAGGGATGCCCTGCAGCAAGGAGGCAGTGGCTTTCTTTGGCAGCAGCACACTCTGGCTGCGTCTACACTTGTAAATTAAGTCGACTTAAATTTGCTTAAGTCGACTTAATTTACCCTGCGTCTACACTACAGTTTCCTTAAGTTGACTTAAGGAAAATAAAGTTGACTTAATGAAAATTAAGTCGACTTTATTAAACCTCCTTTAAATTCGACTTAAGGCTTAAGTCGACTCCCTAGAGTCGACTTAAGCCAGTGTAGACGTGAGATAGCCCTAAGTCGACTTCGGGCTATCCCAGGACTTCACCAATGCCCTCCCTGCCGGGGGGGGGGGCACAGGGGGAGCCTGGCATGCCCCCCCCCACAGGGCAGGGCAGAGCCCTGCCCACCCTACCCCTATGCCCTGCCAGGGTCCCTGTCCCCCTTTGCCCCATTGTACATATGTACAATGGGGCAAAGGCTGAGCCCCCTGGCAGTGGGCAAGGGGTGCCTTCCCTGCCCCCGTGGACCTACCCTAGGTCCCACTAGCCCCTAGAAGTCAACCTAGGCATCTAGTGTGGACGCTATAGGTCGACTTTGTAAGTTCCCCCCAAAGTCGTCTTTAATTTTAAGTGTAGACTGACTAAGTCGACTTAACTAAGTTGACTTAAAGTTGACTTAGTTAAGTCGACTTAGTTAAAGTCGACTTAAAATTACAAGTGTAGACATAGCCTCTGTGTCCCTGCAGCCCAGGAAGAGAGAAAGCAACAGGGTAGCAGGTCTAGCTCCTCCTTCATCCACTCCTACAGCTGGCAGCTTCCTGCTTCTCCTTCCCTGCTATTAGAGTCCCAGCACTGTTGAGGTGTGAGGCAGAGGCAATGCGTGGTCTATCCTGCAGCAGAGAAAGACGTGCAGCAGGCTGCAGCTGTTGTAGTACAGGGAGAAGGAGCTCAGCTGGCAGCCGGCCTTCCTGCTGCTTCTTCCCTCTGGGGGGGTTCAGGGACATACAGAGATGGGGGGATGGTCTGTGCCCCTGCTTGTCCCCCCTTTGTGCATGCTCCTGACTTTATATATGTGTATGCATACAGGAAATACAAACACGTGTATACATGTACAAACCTTATATCAAAGAGGGCATGCCTAGGTTTTCCTGAGGGAATTCACATCATTAATTGACTTAAATGAACTAGCTGGCTTTTTTACTTTGTTGAGTTGACAAGAGGTTGACACAAGATTATGGTTTCTTGGATTTTTTTAGATAGCATCTAAAAGCATGTTTTCATACTTATTTGTATAAACTGTGACTTAAGTAGCTTACAGTGAAATTAAAAATAAGTCTATCCTGTATTCACCAATGAAAATTCAGTTATTTTTCTTAGGGAAATGATCGCCAGTCTAAATCTACTGTTGGCTCCAGTGACACAGGAGACATGGTATCATCCCCTCAGCCTCCAAAGAGAAAGGAAAAGAGAGAACATACTCAAGAGAAGTTCAGTTTTTCTAATAAACCAACAAAAATGAAGCAAAATATAAAAGGAACAACTTCAACTTATTATCTTGAAGGACATGGTGAGTACTTAGGTGAAGTGTATCATAATGTAGCTCCCCAAACACTTGAGGCCAGCATTCAGTCTTGGTTATACCAGTGAAAATTTGGAATAATTTACTGGTGTCAATCCCAGTGAGGTCATCAGATTGTCATTGTGCTTTGTCTGCTGCATTAATTTCCAGATCAAATAATCAAGTATAAAATGTATCTGCATTCATAGCCTCAGCTCAATTTATACTAGAACGAAACTGGAATATGCCATATATTATGTAAGCTAAATAATTTAGGGTTGCCCTAACTTTTATGCTTTTGGTATAACCAGTGGAAAAGCACTGTCAGAACCACTCTGTCATTGTTCTGCACTGAAAAATAAATAAATAAATAAATAAATAAATAAAAAGCCATCCTGGTCCAAGGACATTACAATGTCCCAGAAGATCCCATGCTGGCTGCCTGGTTCTGATAAAACAAAATGACTTAGACCTGGAGGGAATAGAACAAACGTAGAACTCCAATTAGCCAATAGCTGCAGAGACTAATCACACTTCAGACTTGCTGGAGGCAACTTCTGATTTGCTTCCCCACTGTGTCATGGCAGCAATTTAGAAATTTAATAATAAATGTTCTCTCCGGGAAATTGCTTTCCCCCCTTTATGCTGCAGGAGGATATTTTTGTCTATCAGAATATCCACTCTGTACAGATGTAGTTGAAACATTAGTGTTGCTATTTTTTCTTATTAATAATGGCTCAAAAATTGTTAACATGGAGCAATTAATATCTGTCAACAAAAATAAATTACATTTTTCATAGCTTCTGACACTTCCCCAAATTGCTGTTTGAATGTGCCTTAATTATGCATCATGCTTTATAACTTCAGCATATTGGGTCCAATAGTGTTTTTTTGGGTGTCTGCAATGGTACAGATTTGTGATTTACAAATTGTACTTCCTGATTCTGAAAAGTAGATTTGAAAATTGGCATTTAAAGATCAGTGAAATCCTTTACTCTGAATCACTTTGTAGCATAACTGTGTCTTTTCTAGAAGAAGCTTGTAGGATTGTTGGTTTATTTTTGTTGCGAATCTGTTGCCTTGAACTGTAGCACTGTTGTTACTGTAGGTTGACATAATTATCTAGCTGTTTCTGAGTAATGTTCAAGCTATGTTTGTTTCTTGACAAAGAGAGGTGATACTCTTATTATACTGAAAATGACCAAGGCAATTTTACTGTTTTCTTTTCAGAACTGGCTGTCTCCATAGGTTCCCTTTCTTAAAATTGCCTCTGTAGATTCCCTCTTTAGAGCTCTATGCCGTGACTTGCAATCAGACAACTTGGTTTAACTGTTAGAGGGTAGTCACCCTTTGATGCACCATTCTGACATTCCAGCTGCAGTTTTAAAAGGCGTTGTCTCCTACGTGTTCTCAGTTTCCATCTTTTCACTGCCAAAAGCAGTTTCTTAAAGAGTTCTTATCCTTGTTTATGTTGTTTAGTTGAATACTACTAGTTGTTCAGTCGCAGTTAAAGTGGTTAAATGAGATGGCAATAAGGATTTAGTTATGGTAGACCTGGAGAAGCCTTTGAGTACTACACTCAATGAAATAGTGTCTGCCACAGATTAGAATGTCAAGAGCCTGGAATGCCTTGCAGAGGGGTATATCTTGTAAGTGTTCTCTTCTTTAGTTTTTGGTCTTGGTGTTAAAAGCAAGAAGAGAGATCATGCTCTTGGAGGAGGCTTTGTCTGCTTGACTTTCAGTTTTTAAGGGCTCAGAGACCTCTAACTCAGAATCCCCAGATCATTCACCAAGAACAGAGGAATTATCTTCTGTTCAAACAATTCTGTCCTGGGTAACTTAAGTCCTTAGTACCTTTTTCTTCTTAAAAAACAAGCACTCAGTGGTGTTGGAAGACTCTGATATAGAGGTAGCTCTCAAAATCCAGTTCTATTGATCCACTCTCCTCTTTGTTATATTGATGTTCCTGGTTCTATGCTAAGGAGTCAGTGTAGACAGCCTTCTCTGATCCATGTAACAATGACTCAGTGACTGAATATTCTAAGTTTGTCTGGAATGAGGGTTCTTTTAATTTCAATTGCTTAACTGAAAAAAAAGTCTTGAGAGTTGAATGTAGTTTTAAAGAGTTTATTAGATATCTTAACAAGAGTATCTAATAGTGAAACATACAAGAAGGCAAAAATAGTATGGGACTATGATTTGGCTAATGGACTAGAAAATTAGTCAGTATAACCATTCAAGATTTTCAGAATCAAATCACACAAACACAATAGAAACACAATACTTAGTTACCATTTTGGGAAGGTGAATTTGGATTTATGAATGAGTTCCTCGAAGTAGAGCCTCGCTTCTGCCAATTGATTATCAGCTCTGGTATTGCTAACAAAAGAATAAGAATAATCCAAACCTAGATCACGAGACAATTTGGTTAGCTAATGTACTGAGGTCTCCGTCCCAATGAATCTACAGTAGTCAACTCCTTTAACCTATTTTCCAATTAATTATATTACCCCTAGGATCTGATTAATTTTCTAAGATAAATTGCTATGTTTATGACAGACTATATAGACTGAGTGCAGTTCAAGAAGTTTGCGCACTTGGTTTTATTTATGTATGTATACACCTAGAACTTGACAGGTAGTCTGAAACCATTAACTATGGTAGACACATGTACACGTACAGTGTTCTACAATCCGACAAAGTGGGTTGGAGCCCACGAAAGCTTATGCCTGAATGCCTGAAGAAATTTATTAGTCTTTAAGGTGCCACAGGACTCCCATTGTTTTAGTTAACAATAGTAACTTGCTCAGTTTTAAAATGACTTTACAATACTCTTGATTGGCATTGGTTATAAAACAAAGACACACAGAAACTCTATTACAGGCTTTAGGGCATAGATAGAAGCAGTTACACTTCTTTATTAGTTAAGGACACAGTTTCAGGAAACAGATATGGGTCATCAGCCAAGAGAAAGTCTCTATGGCTACGTCTACACTTGCAAGTTAGGTCGACTTAAGGAGGCTTAAGTCGACCTAACTTAGTCCCTGTCCACACCATGCTTTCGTTAGGTCAACTTAAGAAAATCCTTAAGTCGACCTAATGAAAGCTTAGGTTGACTTAGTAAGACCTGCCGGTTAGGTCGACCTAACCCTCCTTTAGGTTGATCGAAGCACAGTGTGGCTGCTTAAGTCCACTTTATTAAGTTGACCTAAGGGGCAGTTAGGTCGACTTAACAAAGTGGACTAAGTCCACGTCCATGGACACCACTTTGTTAAGTGGACTTAAAGTTGACCTTATTGAGTCAACTTAACAAAGTTGATCTAACTTTTTCTAGTATAGACATAGCCTGTATTACTATTACCAGACTTTTACTTCATCGGCTTTCAATTCAGTTATCATTTACAGCAGGATTTGGTGCTGCTAACACAGGCAATTCAAAGGATGACCTGACTATAGTCTTTTTTGGTGCACTAGCAGGCACCCCGAATTGTTTGAAAATAGGAAGTGCCTATCCAAGATAAATACTTGATGTCACTAGGAGGCCAGCCCATGCCCTCAGTCTTCTCTCCTCCAGCTATCTTTGGCTTTTTAGAAACTATGTGCTGAAGGAGACAGGCTGTTTCATCGTGTTTCATCTCCTCTGGAGATACGGAGTGAATCAATCAGTTGGTTATCCATATTTCTTTGAAGAATTAACCTGTTCCAACCAAAATGACTCAACCTGTCTCACCATCCAGTCAGGGAACAATACATCAGCTTTTCAGTTCTTACAATGGGGACTGGAATTTCCAGTCTCTTTGTGCAATACATTTTGTCACACTAGCTTTTATAAGACAAGTTAAGCTGTAACTCTTGGGACTGGCTTTGAATACTGGCTGATAGGCTCTGATTAGCCACGGGTTGCTTTCTGTGGTCCACTTTCAGTGCATGCCTTGGACAGCTTTGCAGTTTTGCCTGCTCAAGTGGCAGTTTCTCCATTAACACCCTGCTAGCTGCTGTCATATCCAGTTTAAAGTTTGTTGAGTTTATATAATGGACCTTCATAGGCTTTGGTTCTCTTTAAATTTGTTTTGACAATTTGTCATACAATGCAATGTCATTTCACGAACAGATGTTTTCCAGGCAAGCAGGAAAAGCTGTATAAATCTATCATTTCTGTTTTTGTTTTAGCAGCAATGGTGGTACCTTTATATATATGGCTGAGCTGAGTCTGTGCATTATTACCAAATAGTTCATTTCTATTTTGTGGTCAAGTATCCTTATTACCACACCATTTGGTTGAGTTCTTTTTATTTACTGCCTTCTTTTTTTGGCCTTCTTTTTGCCTTCTTTTACAGACCTCTCTCTCTAGTATTTTAGAGAGAGAGTCTTGAGACAGGAACTTCTGGTGACAGCAGCAACTGACACCACCAAACCTGGGGAGAAGGCTTACGCCAAACTTGGTTATTGGTAACTGCTTTATTAATAAAGCCAAATTCCAGGAAAGGGGTGAGTTTTTGACCGTACGTTGTGTATGAATTTTGTTTTAGAGCAGCCAGGGAAAGGTATCTGCTCACATTCTGATTTCACAGAAACATTCTCATGTTATCCTGGAAACTAAAGAAAATCCTCTTTTCTCACAGAGGCATAAAAGACACAATCAAACTTAGAGGAGAATGTGACAACACTTAATGCTGGTCTACACTGCGGGGGGATTTCAGCGGCAGTTGAAGGGAGATACACAAATTACTTAAAATAACTTGTGTATCTCCCTTCAACTGCCTAATGCCTACTCACTGTGGTGTTCCCACAGTGCTGAGTCAATGGGAAATGCCTTCCCCTCCATTCAACATTATGCTACTTGCCAGGTAGGTCTTAATAAATTGACCTCTGGCTAATTTTGGGTTCGATTGATTGCATCTTTAATGATGCTCAGTCGAACTTGCACAATTGATGCAGCACTGTTCGTGGCACCTCTGACAGTGTTGCCTTGCTCTTAGAGCAGACAATATTAACTGTACTACAGCAGTATAGATAAACAGTGCAGTGGATATTTAATTAAGATTTAGTGCATTCATTTTGTTGCACATCCTCTAAATAAATCCATCACAGTACTGCTTGAGTATACTGATGGCTTGAACATGGCATATTAACATATATTTTGACATATTATAATGTATTAACTTGCTACAGACAGATTAATCTATTTTTTCATCAACATTGGGAACCTAAATGTATGCATAAGATTGCATGTGGCATATAACAAATAGTAGCTTGCAGTCATATTTGAAATTAAGTGTGATGATATATTCAGTGAATATTTTCCCTGGATACAATAGTGGCTTTCAGGGAGATAGAAATTACTTGGAGTTCTTAGCTAAGTCCAAAAAATTCTGTTTCTTGTTATGAGAGGGTGAGTCATTTAAAAAAATTGTGTGATGAAAATATTTCTGCTTCAGTGCATCCTTGAGTAGCATACTAATAAAAGTATATTCATTATATTCATTCATTAAGTATATACATTAACCATTCACGTTCTCTTACACACACACACACACACACACACACACACACACACACACACACACA